>JAOXOE010026704.1:0-20742 GCA_028565055.1 Phoeniculus purpureus
TGCTCCGGCAGGGGGGTTGGACTCGATGATCTCTTGGGTCCCTTCCAACCCCTAACATCCTATGATCCTATGATATTGCAGGTGTCAGTAGCATCATTATAGTTAGCCAGTTCCTAATAATAAAGGAAACGAGAGCAGAGTAGAAGTAACAAATTTTGAAACTGTTAAATTTGTTTGTGCAAGGCAGATCTAGTTCATGAGATTCATTGTCATATGTTATTGGGGCCAAGTATTCAGTGAGGCCAAAGACCAGCTGCACTAGTATAGAAAACACCTTGTAAAACTTGAGACACAATCTAGTCAGTGGTTGGGGCTTTAGGAGTTAGAATGCATTTTTGTCTGTACTACTGAAGTTCTACATGACTCTAGGTGAGTCAGTCTGCTTGTGTGTGGCACTTTCTCTACTGTGTTTTCCTGTCTTTAGTGTTATTAAACTTGATGATAGCTGCTGGGCAAGTTCTCAAGTTCTGTTTGGGGCATCCATGCAGTGGTAAATACAGTAGCATTGTCTATGAGGAAGCCTCTGAATTGCCTCTGAATCAGACTAGTTTTACACTTCTCTTTCCAGAGAGTGCAATCTGGGGATTCATCTATAAAATGACAAAGTCTAGTTAAGTGCGGCACAGAGTATATAGAACAGGAGTTGGAAGTTTTCAAGGTCATCCACCCATACACTGTTGAGGCTACACAGTGAGGACTGTGTTCAGTTTGGCACATCAATACAAGAAAGACATTGAAGTGCTGGAGCAATTTCGTCTAAAGAAAAGGAGGCAAGAGACCCTATTGCAGTCAACAACTACCTGAAAAGAAAATGTAGAGAGGTGGTAGTTGGTCTATTCTTTTCAAGTAATGAGTGATAAGGAAGAGGAAATGGCCTCAAGTTGCCAGGACATGTTTAGATTAGAGATTAAGAAAAACTTGCTTTTTGAAAGAGTCATTAGGCATTGGAACAGGCTGCCAGGAGAGGTGTTTGAATTTCCATCCCTGTATGTTCTTGAAGTTGTGTGGATGTGTAACTTCAGGACATGGTTTAGCAGTGTGTTTGGTACAGTTAGATTAATGGTTGGACTCAGTTATCTTAAAGATATCTTCCAGCCCAAATGATTCTGTGATTCCTGAATCTTGAACCTTGATATGGATTTTTTTTAAATTTGAACTTCTGTTTTCATTTGACTGCTTTCCAGTCTTGCTTTATTCTGCAAAGTATAAGCAGTATTCGGTAAACTTCATGTTGTAAATGATATAGCTCACTGTAATGAATGTACCTTTAGTATGCGTAGAAGCAAGACACCAAACAGTTGTTGTGGGTTAGATGTGGCTAGACAGTGTTAGGAGTCCTGAAGTTGGGAAAAGGTGAGTCCTACTTAGTTACAATTTGGTGAGTGAAACTCTGTGTCCTCTTTATTAACTACTTCCGATACTGAAGTGTGGAAGATCTTTTTCCTACCACGAAACATGGCATAACTTGGTTCTAGCCTTAAAACATACTGTAAGGTCCTCTGGTACTAGCTGATGTTCTTGTAACAGAATGTATTACTTACGTCACGGAGATGCTGCACGTTGAAGTGCAGTGCCACCAGCATTTCTCCAGCACTTTAAGATTTGTTTTGTCTGTAGAAGCAGTGAGGAAGAGTATAGAATTTGGTTTTGGCCAAATTAATGACATTTTGGAATCTTTTCCTCTTAAAGCTAGTTCCAGTCTGCTCTTTGAAGTAGCAGTTGGGGCACAGATCTTACAATCAATATTTTTTAATTTCGGTTAGCTTTACAACTAGTAAAGAAAAGGATTCATAACTGCTAAGTTGCTCCAGCCTGTCTGCAATTATGTGGTGGTTTTATTAGAAGGTTATCAAAAACTTCCAGGCTACAACACTAGCATAAAAATGTGGTCTGGCTTCTCATGCTGATAATGCCACACTTTAAAAGAATAATTCTTTTAACTTCTGTGGGTAACTCTAGACAAATACTTTCTCTTCCGTGCATTGATGTTTCAACAAATAACAATTGCAGGAAAGTAACAAAGCAGCATTTTCATAAGCAGATTTATGCATGTTGGGGTTTTTTCTTTGCTCACTGCACTTTTCTGTGTGTTGGCATAAAGCAGTGAGATACTTTTCACATCAACAGGTGGAAACATTAAGAAAATTTTTTACTTTTCTTGCCTGTGTGGGGACCTGTTGTCTGTAATCTTTTGCTGCCTCCTAAACGTCTATTTCTGTACTAACAATTTACAATTACATTTACTATGAGCTAGTGCCTAGCAACATTCAGGCAGCTATTTTGTGACTACAGACTATTTTGTGACTACAGACTTTGCTAGGGACTGTATACTGTCTAGCTGATTTTTAGGTGAGCAAGGTCTGTTTAAGATACTGTGAAGTGTCTTGGAAGTTTCTGTGAGTCTTGCCCTGACTGGAAGTGAGTTGTAGATTGGTAATAAATACTCGAGCCTTTGGAGATCCTGAGTCTGAAACAGTTCTGACTGAAAGTGCAGAGAAGAGGTGGGAAGATAAGGTGGTTTTTTTGGGCTGAAAGATTTAGACAACTCTGAGAAGTTTTTTTTCCCAGTGAATGGCTTGTTCTCCAAAAATACAAAGTTCCCACTGAAAGCCAATCCGTGGTGAATTTTGGGTGATTTCTTTCTGGCAAGCCTGGGTGTTTCCCAGGGAGGTTGCCAATATAAACATCTTGGCTGTGTGCTACCTTGGGCTCCTCCTGCAGCCTCAGCACTTTGAAACAACTTAGCCTGGCACTAGCTTTCCCAGCTGCTGTTGCACAGACTGTTGGGGTTGAGCTGTTGGTGCTATTGTTTGGGAATTACAGTTTGGAATTAGAGTCTTTTTAGGCCAGCCAGCAAGTCCTCCTTGTGACAATGAACATCATCTACAGTTCATTTTCTGCTTCTGTCTGCTCTGAGAGGTGAGCAAGTGCAACACAGCCACAGCACATTTCAGAGCACTCGAGAAAACAAATGACCAGGTATGAGCTCTTCTCATACTGCAGTGCTTTGGAATAATTTGAGTTCAGCTTGTTTGCTTTTGAAAAATACTTGTGGGTTTTTTTTAAGCTTGTAAAGTTTTCATAGATATGCAATTAATAATTTAGTCAATGCTAGTTGTGATGTTGAAAGCCACAGGTACTTTCAGAGGTGATGGGTGAAAGGCCTAGTGTTAACCACTTAAGTACTTGGGACCAGTTTATCTAGTTTAAAAGTACGTGGGCTTTGTTTATTTCTTTTTAAAACCCAACAGTTAAATAATTGAATTTATGTTATGACTAGATACATACTTCATTAGAATCAGGACTAGTCACATGAGCCATTCTGTGTTAATGATAGCAATGACTTGCAAAGCACACTTGGAAGCTGTAGCCATTGGTAGGGATTCCACCTTGTGAGTTTTGGGGCTTGTCTGTGTAGACAAGGGAAAGTTACATAGGAAATGACAATATGTGTATTTTCAGAAATGAAAAAAATTTTTGTGTGACACCACTTCAACTACCTGCTTAGTTTGTGAGGTTTAATTAGGGTATAGTCAGCTTATGCTGACACCAACATAAAATCAATACCTAGTTTGCCCGAGGAAAAGGCTCTTTTTAACTTTGGGGTCTGTCTCTGTCCCTTTTCTTTTTTCCTTTTTTTAAATGAAAAAATGTCATTAGCAATTCAGAGAGCAGAAGCAAATAGCCATTTTTAAAATTCATGTCCTCAAATGTTAATTTGATGCTTTGAGGCATAAATGACCTTTATAACCAGCCTAAACTTGTCAGACAAAGAAACGATAGAAACAAGCTGCTTTGTTCTAATACAACAGGCTGCTTTTCAGGGAGAATTTCAAAATGCTTCTGCCTCCCTCTTCTCAACAACATTAAATTAAAAAATGCTTCTGCCTCCCTCTTTTCAACATTAAATTAAACTTCGGCCTGTTTTATATTTGAATTTATGTGTATGCATCATTGGAGAGTATCTAGACAACCTGTGCAAATTGAACCATAGGCTCCTGAAGCCCAGGGCAAGAGAATAAAGCTGTCATCCACAGCTAGCCCAGCTGGTATTACCTAGTGCTGGAAAGGCAGTTAGGTGAGAGTCAGAAGCTGAGAGAAGGATTAAACTATTTATTGCTACAAAACTAGAGAGTGGGGGGGAGGAAAGGAGAGAAATGAAACTATCACCACAGCTTCTTTAAACCTTTTGTTCAAGTGTTTAGAAGGCTGTATACACCTTGGAAGTCAGATATAAAAACAAAATATAAATCTTTTTTTCTAGCTCATAGGGATTTCACTGAGACTGGTGCTGTGCATTAAGTATATACATGCAACCTGTACAAACTGGGATAGCACTTGATGCATCAGTGCCAACTCTGTTACCAGATTTACCAGACAAAAGAAACACATTGAAAGTCACTGTGAAAGATATAAAAAGCCTTTATACAAGGGAATGCATTCTTTTTTCCACTTCCGTCCAAAAAAGTTATACTAAATTTGTTATTTGGCATTCTTCCTTGGCAGCTGTGCTTGTACATTCTGTGTTCCAAAACTGATCTCTTGAAAGAGTAATGTGTTTCTGAAGCAAGCACCATAGTAGTACAGTAGTAAGTAGATTTAGTAGTAATTTGGTGTTGGAGTTCTTGTGTCTTGTCTGGTTTTGTCTTAGATGTCTATGTTTTCAATCTGCTCACTCATTGATCTGCATCTGGAAAAGGTATACATAATTATTGAATCTGCTCAAACTTCAGAATTGAAAGATGTCCTTTGTTTTACGCAGTTTATTATGGTTGGAAAGGGCCTTCTGAGGTCACTGGGTCCAACCCTCCTGCTCAAGCAGGATACAATTTACTGAAAAGCATAACTGCCTAAAAAGCCTAAATCAACTACACAAAAATGCATCAAGATGGGCCTTAAGCATCCAAGAGAAGTGGACTCCACAGCTTCCCTGGGTAACCCGTTCCAATATTTAATAACCTTTACTATAAAGAAGTTTTTCCTTATTGAGGTGAAACTTCTTGTGTTCAAGCTTGCATCTGTTACCCCTTGTCCTGTCTGACAGATGAGCATTGTTCAGTTACTCCTTTTTTTCTGTTACTTACCTGCTCAGATATTTGCCTGGCATGTTCTGTTACTGGTCTGTATTGGCTTTGTTTATATAAAACACAATGGTGCCTTGAGTTTCACAACTAGATGAGAGGAGGCAGCACTTGTCATTTTAAAATACTTGACTGTCATAAAATGTTGGGATCATTTATTATTCATTAATATTTAGCTAATTGAATGTTTTCTATTAAGGCTTATTTAATGAAAAATGCAGTATTTTATGCAAATATTTGAGGAAAGCTAATGTGACTTCTTTAGCTTGTCTTTTTAGGTGATGTCTAGTTCTGCATAGAACAGGAAGAAGAGAAAATATTGAACTTGGTTTATCTGTGTCATAGTGGGTGTTTCATGTATAACTACTAATGGTGACTTTTTTCACACTAGCTTTCATTACAGAAGGTACTTTATGATAGATTCCCTGGTTTCCAAGAGTATTGCATGACTTCCTCACGTAATTGGCTGGTGTTGAGTTTTTTGATTGCTTGTAGATCTAGAGGTAACACATAATTTTAAAAAAGATTCTTTGTTTTTTATCCATTGCAAGAGGAAGCTGCTATTATGGCCTCTATAATGCACTCATGTCAACTCAGGCTAAAACTTTGTAAAATGCTGTGCCTTTGTCAGTCAGGGTGGATTGGAACTTTACATTTCTTACAGGTGCTGGGGTTATCTGACTGCAGAGAGGACAAGCAAAAGTAAAAGCCAAATCATGCTTCCAAGAATACTAAGATGAATACATGGACAAACTGTAGGATACAATTATGCTGTCTGGATGAGAAGAGACCCTCTTTTCTACTGTAACATCTGCAAAATCACTGCAAAGCTAAGCTGGACTGTAAACTGCTTTATCAGTCTGCAGTCTTCCTTCAGTTTTAGGAATGAGTGGTGACAGCCACAGGAATTGCATATGGTTGTACTAAGCTCTGCAGAGTTGCTGATGGAAAACCTGGACTAGCAGCACATAGTTCACAGCATACTGACATAAGTATGTAAAGCGCTTGTTAAGTATCCCATAGCATAAGTTTGCAGTTGATTGTAGTAGCTGATCCAGATTGCTGTCAGGCTGTATTATCTCACACACAAACACATGTGCTTTTACTTTAAATTGGTACAAGTATTTCAATTCTAGATATTTTAAACAACTACTGAATTTTTTTTATTTTTTTTTTTTGAGTACCGAAATTAAGTGTTAGGATGGATTTTCAGTTGAGACTTTAAGTACAGCAGAACTTTTGAAATCCTCTGCATGTAGTTACAGTATGACTTTTATCCAGTCAAACTTCAGCTACTCTTGGAGGCTGTAGCTTAGTTTGCTTTTTTTTAAGATTGGAATTCCTTTATATGCTATTCACCTAGATGATGTCCACACGGTGAGCTGCTGACAATGCATCATCATCTATTTGGCCTTGTGCGCTGCTGTGACAACCCACTGAAAATGAGCTTTGGGTTTGTGGTTACCAGACTTGATTAATACAATATACTGTAATTAGGAATAGGAAAAACCCCCACAGGCTCCTTTCCAATTTGAGTAATTCCCACTGTCCTGAAGACTTCCCCAGCTTTCATTGTACACTGTTTGATTAGTCATAATTGAAATATTTACTTTGTTTAGTGTGACTGAGACACTGGGAAGAATACCTGAAATGTATCAGCACTGTCAGCAGCTTTGTTTTGGGGTCTCTGAGAGGATTGCATCACCAAGGGGAAGGCATGCTTGACCAACCTGACAGCCTTTTATAAGGGCATAACAAGGTGGATAGATGATGGCAGAGTGGTGGATGTGGTCTATCTTGACTTCAGTAAGGCATTTGACACAGTCTCTCACATAGCATCCTTGCAGCCAAATTGAGGCCGAGTGGACTGGATGATTGGGTAGTGAGGTGGATCATGGACTGGCTGCCAGATATAAGACAGAGTAGTGGTCAATGTGATAGTCTCGTTGGAGGCCTGTATCTAGTGGGGTCCCCCAAGGGTCGGTACCGGGACCAGTCCTATTCAATCTAGTCATTAATGACTTGGTTGAGGGATTAGAGTGCACTGGTCAGCAAGTTTGCTGATGACACAAAGCTTGGTGGTGTCACCAACACCCCAGCAGACTGTGCTGCCATTCAACAAGACCTAGACAGGCTGGAGAGCTGGGCAGAGAGAAATTGAATGGAAGTATAACAAGGGTAAGTGCAGAGTCTTGCATGTGGGCAAGAACAACCTTAGGTACCAGTATAGGTTGGGGACTGACCTGTTGAACATCAGTGTAGGAGAAGGGGCCTGGGAGTCCTGGTAGCCAGCAGGATGACCATGAGCCAGCAATGTGCTCTTGTGGTCAAGAGGGCCAACAGCATCTTGGGGTGGATCAGAATGGGAGTGGTTAGTAGGATTGAGAGAGGTCCTTCTCCCCCACTACTCTGCCCTGGTGAGACCAGATCTGGAGTATTGTGTCCAGTTCTGGGCCCCTCAGTTCAAGAAGGACAGAGCTGCTGGAGGGTGTCCAGCATAGAGCAATGAGGATGATGAAGGGAGTGGAGCACCTCCCTTGTGAAGAAAGGCTGAGGGAGCTGGGTCTCTTTAGCTTGGAGGAGACTGAGGGGTAACCTCATCAATGTCTATAAATATTTGAAGGGTAGTGTCAGGAGGATGGAGCCAGGTGCTTCTCAATGTCATCTAGTGATAGAATGAGGGGCAGTGGGTGTAAGCTGGAACATAGGTTCCATATAAGTATCAGAAGGAACTTCTTCACAGTGAGGGTGATTGCGCATTGGAACGTTCTGCCCAGGGATGTTGTGGAGTCTCCTTCGCTGGAGATTTTTAAAACTCACCTGAATATGTTCCTGTGCAACTTGGTCTAGGTGGTTCTGCTGTGTCAGAGGGATTGTACTAGATGATCTTTTGAGGTACCTTCTAATCCGTAATTATTATTCTATGATTTGATGTGTACTCCAAAAATTACCTAAGGTATTGGTATAACAGCACTTCAGTGTTGTTGTTTATAGCATCAGTGCTTTTTCAGAAGAGAATTACAGATAGTACAAGCAAGAACTACTAACTATTTTGGTCTTGACACTTTCTTCTTTGGTCACTATTATTTATTTCCAGTGTCAGTGTTGGAGAACATGAAAGCACTAAAATGGGAAAGAAAGAAAAACACAATGCTACATATACTTAATTTTCCAGTTACAGTGGTAACTGTCTTGATGAAAGAGTTTGTTTTCATCTTTTTAAAATATGAATGGTAACTTAAATGGCATTACTTAATATTCTTTTCACTATAGCTGCTGTAGAAATGAGTGCACAGCTACTGTTTTGGTAAACAAAGCCTAGTAGCCAGATGGCAGTAATATTTGAGTGATACATGGTTTGGGAAGCTTCCAATTGGAATATGCTGTTCTTTGCCTAGCTAGCTTAGATACCTTAGATTTAGTACACAGTGGAAGACTTTAAATGCATTATCACTGCAGTGGCTTGAAAGAACAAATAGACTATTGTGTGGAATATGAGCAGTGTTTAATAAACTTACAGTTGATTTTTTTCTGATGATCCAAATTGCTGTCATACTGTATTTACTTACACAAACAGATGCACTTCAGCTCTAAATCAGGATAACTTTTTCAAACCTGGTTATGCATATTTTTAAGGAACTGTTAAATACTGTGTTTAGAATAATTTCTAGGTTTAGGAAGACTTAATTTTTCTAACAGATCCTTTCCTCATCCTAACAGTATTCCATCCTCTCACTTGAAAGCTTTGGACTCGGCATATTTGGCCAGCTGTTATATGATGGGAAAACTGCTGTTGAGCACCAAAAGAAAATAATTTTATTACATGATATTGATGCAGAGAATACTCTTTCAATTTTTGACCTGTTCAGTAATTTACCGTGGTCCGTTAAAATAGTTAGCTTAGTTTTTTCCATAGCTTGAAAAGTAGGTTATAGACTAGGCTGAAAGATTCATAGCATCAACTTACCTGTTGCTGAATTTATTGGGAGATAATGAATCTGATTGGATCCACCTCTTGGTGACTCAGCTACAGGAAGCCATGATCCTCCAGCTGTCAAATGAGAAATACTCTTTTACAAGACACGAAATAAAAAACATTGATACGTGGTGGCAGACTTCATTCATGTGGCAAGACTACCTACCTCTTCCCTTGTCTCCCCTATTTTTAATGTGGAGAAAAGAGCATTGTTGAAGCAAACAAGCTAGACCCTATCCTGCCTCTCAGCTCCCACAATCCTGCCTAGATTGCATGTTTCTCGTATACCATTCTTGAATGGAGTGAGTAGATATTACAGGTTGTGCTGCTTGTTCCTCTGTGGGCAGCAATGTGGGCTCTTCCCTCTGCCAAGGGTTAGTCTTTTGTTCCATTAGACATGACATCCTTCTAGTCTAACTGGATCAGTTTAGCCTGCAAGCTTTTTACATAAAAACTTCTACTTTTCAGGGTACTCTAAATAGGAGTCTGATTTTGGCAAATGCACTGTGCTCTCTGGGGCTGGGAGAGGCAGGGTGTCAAACTGGCATTCCTTCAGGATGGTCTCTACCATTTTGCCATGTGTTCACTGCCTTTCCTCAACATAACGTGCAGTCCATAATAAAGGGAGAAACAGAACATCTCCACCTGCACCAATGAGGATTATATTAATGATATGGATATTATGGATATTATCATTTGCAGCACTAGACTGTTATTTATGAATGTCCCCTGTTGTGTTGGTGTGTTTTTCTCTGCACCTTGAAATGGTGGTAGCCTGGGTCAGTGGTGTGTTAACGTCCAAGTGTTGGGATGGAGCAGCTTCATTACAGTAGGGCCTTTGGAGTCCTGGGGAATATGAAGCAAAAAAGTCATTACATCACTGAAGTTGTAGGTGCTTAGTGAGATTAGTCATTTTCTGCCTCTTCATTATCCTTAAAAGTTAGGAAGGGAGGTTTCCTCTTCTTTCAAGAAAGGTCTTACAGGAAAACTCTGGATCAAAAAAATTTTAAGTCTTTTTACCTGGATTAACAGATAATCCAGAAAAAAGTTATCTTTCAGGAAGTTTTACTCCTGATTTCAATATTGTCTCGAAGAATAACTGCAAGTAGTGTTTATTTTGGGCTGGTTGGAATATGTAGCACATGTTTAAAGTAATTTAGTGGTGACCCGGCAGTCCTGGGTTAACAGTTGAACTTTATGATCTTAAAGATATCTTCCAAACACACCAATTCTGTGATAATCATTCCTTCTCTTACTAAACCACCAGCTACCTCCCTTATGAAGAGAGGCTGAGGGAGTTGGGTGTCTTTACCTTGCACGAGACTGAGGGGTGACCTCATCAATGTCTATAAATATTTGAAGGGTGGGTATCAGGAGGATGGAGCCAGGCTCTTATCAATGTCATCTGGTGATAGAATGAGGGGCAGTGGGTGTAAACTGGAACATAGGAGGTTCCATATAAATATCAGAAGGAACTTCTTCCCAGTTAGGGTGACAGTGCACTGGAAGGGGCTGCCCAGGGGCAGTTGTGGAGTCTCCTTCTCTGGAGACATTTGAAACCCGCCTGGGTGTGTTTCTGTGTAACTTGGTCTAGGTGATCCTGCTGTGTCAGGGGGATTGCACTAGATGATCTTTTCAGGTCCTTTCCAATCCCTAATGATTCTATGATTCTATTCTATGATTCATTGCAGCAACAGATCCCACAAATGTCCTCAAAAATACTCAAGCTGTAAAAGACTTGATATAAAACTTCCCTGTCCAAATGTGATAAACAATAAGGTTGCAGAGGCAGCCAATTGAAAAATAAAATGCTTGAGAACCAACTTGGCATAGAAATAGTGCTTGTGGCTTTTTCAGTTTTCAATTATTTGGGAGGCAGACTGAAGAGGAAATGTACAAAAGTTATTTCTCTTGATATCCTGGACAACTGGACACAATTTTTTCTGATTAGCTTTTTACAGAAATCAAGTATTAACCTCTTTCGAAAGATGCTTTCCTTGTCTGTCTTTTTCATGGCCTATGGAATTTGCATTGCTGTTTTGTGCAAAAAGCAAACATCACCTTTCAAAACAGTGTGTCAAATGATCTGAAAACTAATTCTAGGACAAATGTCTGCCTGCATAATCCTGATCAACCTGAGCTGAGTTTGAGTATATTGGCATCTCTTTTGCCTTGCTTTAAACTTGCCCTCCAAGAAAGAACTTGCTTATTCCCAAAGCGGATTTGAAGTAGTGTTTCCAGATCACTTCAGTAATGCAGAGCAGATTCAATACTTTTACTTGGACTGCTTTGAATGTATATAAGTCAAGTCAAAATCTGAGCTGGGAAGTATTCATGCTAGTACTCACTGCCCTCTACACTGTATAGCAAATCATTTTGTCACCTTGTGTAACTGCTCATAATCAGTTTTCCATGACTTAGTTGTAGGAGGGATTGGTGACACTGTGTTAAATACACTTCTATGCCAAACTACTTAAGTTTTTCCTGAAGTGTGTGAAATGTATTATGAGTAAGCAACACTTCACTCCCAAACTCTGTGTTTCTCTAATTTAAAACATTGGTTTTCTTTCCTCTGAGATGATTAGCTCCCATGAACAAAATTATTCATAAATTTATGTGATAGAACTTAATATTACTGCCTTGATTATCCTCAAGTAGAAAGAACAAAATGTTGTTAAGGTAGCTGCTCAAAGCCAAGTATTCACATTTCCAGTGGCAGGAGTAGCCTAGAGTAGGTTTCCTACCAGCTATTGGTACAGATTTCCTTTTCACTTTTATATTTAAACAGTGTAAAACTACAGACCAAGGAGTGAGACCCAGGAAATAGAAATAAATTGTATTGGTAGTTACAGGTCCAAAGCTTGTCCTGTTCTGGCTATCTTACCCGAGTCCTGGGGTTTTCTTTGTCTAAAATAGTCTACAAGCTGCTGGTTTGAGGCAATCTACAAAGAACACCAGAGACACGGCCTAATAAAGTACAATTTTATCCAGAGGGAATTTGGTACTTAACAATATACTGAACAAACAGGCAACAAACAGCATCTAATTCTGCACATTATGCAGCAGCATTAAATATACATATTAATAAGGCAGCGGATGCTGTAGTTGTGAAATTGCCACATAAAGTTGCAGTCTTGAGCAGCAGGATGCTGCTCTCTGTGAGACTCCTTCACATGTAATGAATAGCTAATTTTAGCTGTATAGATCATTAGAGACCAGAAGGGATTGGGCAAGGGTAGTGTGTTCCAGCAGCCACAACCAGAAAATTATGCTGAGATGCACTTTAATGGTGCATCTTGTCTGAGGGTAAAGTCCTCTGTTAAATTGTATTCAAACTGAGGAGTGGAGTTACTGCTGCAAGCAAACGGGCAGCCGTGTGAAGTGCATGTTTTTGGGATGAGGTGGTAATAGGTTTTGATGCCAGTTCTTAGGGGATGGATAAGCTTCAGGTTATATAGTTATATTTCTGTGGGGAATCACCCAAGCAGAATCATACATGAAAATTTGCACTAGGAAGGTTAGCCATGTTGTATCTCATTCATGGGGCATTTATTCATGCAATTAATGTATATCACAGACTGGTAAATTGGGAATTGAGTTCCGGCATTTGCATGGCTTGTGGCCATTGTCTTATGAGAGGTGGTCAACCAGCTTTGGTTCATTACTGCTGTTAATCTGTGGGAATTTAAAAAGCATTTTTACAATAGCTGCTCTGATATTTAAACAACTATGTAGGAGAGTGACCCCATTTAACCTTACAAAAAGTCATCATTACTTGTTAAGACTGTGAATCTGAACTTACAAAACTTGCTTGGAGAATTTAAGGAGGACAGGGACATACCATATGAACATCAGTCACATTTCCCTTCCAGATACTCAGACTGTAAAGCGCAAAGGCAGACTTTTAAGGAAATAGCTGATAACTTTTGCAGCTCCAGATATGTTTCAGTCCTTATCAGTGAAGGAAGCCTTCTGTTTGACTAAACAGGAAAAAACAGATGTAGGAAGTAGTAACTCTGGCTACATATATAATGAATGATATTTTTAAAAAACCATTTGACAATAGATAAGAATAACCAAAATCATGGTTGACTTGCAGATGCAGTTAAACATTGTGATGCAAATTAAACAGTTCTTTCCTTCTCATTTGCCTGAAGTCAGTATGCATGGATACTTTTGGGTCATCATTTTGTTTTTAAAAAGTGGAGAATTCTGGCAGTACACTGCTGCTTCCTTCAAATTACTTGGCTGAAAGATAGCAAGGGAGATCTATAGAAAGGACTTTGATGTTAGAAGACTGAGATCCTCCTATCTGCATGCTTTAAATTTCTTTTCAACTAACTGAAGCATACAGAAAATAAATCAGTAGCCTTGTACATAAGAGACCTGACTTTGAAGTATTTCAGTTTATTTTGATGAAACTTTAAATGTTAGCAGTGCTAAAAGTTGAAGGCCCAGTTTTCAGTTTATACTTCCCTAATGTAACAAAGACTAGTTACAGCATTTAACTCTGTTTCTGTGTTTCTTGTGATGAGAAAGGTCAGAAAACTACTTAAAATACTAGCAAGTCTGAGTATCTAATGCAAAAGTGAAGACTAAATGTTGTATGTCTCTGTTGGAGGCCTGATTCTGGTTAAACTGTTCTGCCAGCAAAGGGTACCTTACATCTGTCTTTGCCTGAATCTGTTTCAGAGCATTTGGGGGTTTTTTCAAGAACTTGGAGTGGTCTTCTTTTCTTCCCCCCTCCCAACTGTGTTTACATAGGTCTTGATAAGGATTAAGTCACTGCAAAATACATACCTTTAGGCATGAGACCTGCATCAAAAGTGATATTTAGTGTAAGACCAGTGTCTGAGTTGAAATAAGGAAAATCACCAGGCAGTCTTTAGTCACACAATTAGTCAGTAGTGTACTTAGTCTTGTGGGCTGGGTTTCATGTTCTTTAGCAAACCTAACCCTTGACTGTTGTAGCAGACAACCACAGTTAGCAAAGTGAGGCATTCACCAGACTTCCTCAAGTACACCACCTACCAGCTTATCACAAGTAATTATTGTTGCAGTATAGATAGGTTATCAGAAGTTGAAGCCCAGAAATGAGTATCAGGACAACACAGGGATCTAGACTGAAGACAATGACGTCATTATTCCATCAAAGCAGCTTGGTGCTTGGCTTATTGGTTGATAGGCTTGTCATCCTTGAGGTTTTTGTCTTCTGTCGTATTTTTGTGTCTCCCGACAGATTACTGTACAAGTGAAATAAGTGATGCTAGTGTTGAGTTTCCTATTCCTCTGTAAAAAGGTACTTGTAAGGTGTTCTTGGCTTGTCAGTGGAAGTTAGAAATGCTACCAGGTGAGTTTTTTGTCCAGTAGCTTGTGTAGTGGAAACACTGGGCTGGAAGACAAACCACAGCATGTTTCACTAACTTGCTTAGCAGCAAATTAGATTGTCTTTAGCAGTGTAATTTGTCCTTCTTTCTTAGATTTTTTTTTTTAAAAATTTATCCTGTAAGTTTTGCTTGCTTGCTTGTGCAGTTACGGTTTTGTTCTTTTAACTCTTTCCACCTGTCTTTCCACCTGCACCTGCCTTTCCAAACTTGGTGCTATCTCTGCCTGTGGTATTGTCTGGGAAATTTTGATTTTGTGCTTTTGAGGCAAAAATTTTTTAAAAGAAGTTGCTGTTTAGTGTTAAATCCTATGCATGTTAATAGAGGTTTGGTTAACATGTATACTAAAATTCTAGAATCTGATAAATAGAATAACTGTAGCATGTCAAGTGTCTGAGTGCTGCAGGTTAGACATAGATACTCAGAGACTGTCTTGGCCCTGACAAAGAAAAATGGTATGCCTTGTTTGTTCAAGGAGTATAGTGTGTGACTGTGGAGGGAAGGGGTGGGTTTCTAAAGTAACTGTTTAAGAGAATTGCATATTAGCCTTACCTGCATTATTTGAGGAGCATTTTTGTTGCTCTGACTATGCTAGCATGGGCTTTAGTAGAACAATGTACTACTACTCGCATGTACCTATCCTTGCTTGTTCCAGGTTTCTGCTGTAGACCCAACTTTCAGAAATTAGGGCATGGGAACATAAAAAATTTTTATTTGAACAGATATTAGTATTTTATAAATAAAAAAATCATTGGGTAGTTTACAGTCATAATTGTCTGTGTCTTTGGAAATGTGTTTTTTCTGACATGAAGTCTGTTTACTCTGTATCCCATGTGTGGACAGTGCATGTCTGTGTGGAGAAGTACTAGTATGGCAAGTGTTTATAATCAGCCAGTTCTGATGATAGGGTGCAGTAGCCCCATCTAATCTATATTTGATTTCTTTGAGTAATGATTGGAACAGGAACTAACTCAGCAATAATGTGCAAAAACTGTGAACCACAAGAATCTAATTTTAGATAAGTCTATTTGTTTTGTGAATTTAGGCAGTGTGCCAGTGTTATCAAGGATAGTCTGATGTAGAAGTAGCTTTTCATTACTTTTTTTTAACAGTGTATTGTTATTTACAGTAGTTTCTTGGGATTCCAGTCTGCATTGTGGGGCTCCACTGCAGGTGACCCTGGACAGGTAGAAAAAAAAAGATGCTTTCTCCAATGTTGGCTTCAGCTGTACCATGACTTACTTTTGATGATGGTGGTATTTAGAATTTCATATTGGAACCCTTTCAACACTAAGGTTTTAGTGGCTTTTTGTTAGCTGCTTTATCAGGAAATAATACTTCGTACACCATAATTTTGTTTGGAATCCTTTGTAATGCTCTAGTGACCAGAGGGAGTTGCTGATAATACTTACCTTGTAAAATGTGCTATCCAAAATTAACTGAGCTCCTCTCAAAGTCCTACATTATGACTGTTGTTTCTACACTTAAAAAGCTCCTTTTATCTTTTTCACTTTTGATTATGAGTAAAAGTCACATAAACATCCTTATACAGTAACACACAAACATTTGTTAAAAAAGCAAAGTGATAAAAACATTTTGTAAATGCTAAAAAATTAGGTCTTTGTGAGTATATACATAGTATAAAAGCAGTCATGGCCATAAGGAAAGGTTCCCCCTTAGTTTCTGGGAATTTTAATGCTGTTCTTCTTTTGGCACAGATGTAGCACTGATTTTTTTTTTTGAGGTTTTTTTAATATTTCTGTTTTTCCCCCTCCGCTTTTTAAACAAAAGTATTTATTCCACAACTAGTAATGGAAATAGGAGTGGTCATTTCCTTTTTTAGGGTAAGTATAACACTTCTTGATTGAAGGGTCATTTTAGTTTCAAGCTTATGGTGGCATGTGCTTTTGCACAGCATAATCTTGAACTGTTTGAGTGCAATATTAAATTTACTCTATCAGTTAAATGTTTTGTATAGTTGGACTGGCCTAAATACCTTCTACTGCAGGATGTCTGTGTTTCAGACATTGCTGTGCTTGGCTTTCCCAAACTGTAAGTATGTCTGTGGAAATTCAAATGAACTATTATCAGGAAGGAGTAATTTTCTAATGTCTTTAAAATTAAAATCCCTTCCCAAGTTTATATCAATGATTGCTGTTGTCTTCCTTTTTAGGATTTTGTCCACTTCCTATTATAAAATGCAGTGGGAATTTGACCGAGCCGCTATCAAAAGGATGAGAAAGCAGGTTTTCCTCATGATAACTCAGTGTTATGAGTCAAGCAGGATGCAGTTTTTTAAAAGCCTTTCTTGTGTTTGCCCATGTTCTGATGAAGCTCTGTGTTGTTCTGTGTGCTACGTTAATGGACTCTGGTTGACTTTGAGAAGCCATGCAGGCAACTGCTGCTAATCATGCTTTATTTGTAGAAGTGATCAATGTTGAAACCTTATAGAGGCACTGTACAAATAAAGACTGACCGTAACTTCAGTCAAAGTGAAGCTGATACAGCTTGTGTCACTTAAGCAAATGACATGGTACTAAGAGCAATGCAGCATGAAGATAGCAGAGATTTGATTTGACTGGCAGAGGGAAGCTTCAAAACAAAAAAACCTAAGTATGTTAGACTGGGTTCTTCCTCTCTTTCTCTCCCTCAAAAATGAGTAGGTCTTGTTGAAAGTTTTCTTCAGTTTCAGATTTCATTTCTGCCTTTTTGTGGGAACAGATGTTTTTTAGTTGAAGATAAGACTTCAGTTGTACACAATAAGAAAAAAGTATCCTCTTTAAAATTAGAATGTAAATAGTAACCCTAAAAAACTTACTGTATTATATCTGTTTGACAGCCAAAGCATCCTCCAAGTTGCTTAAAACAACTAATAATGTCAAAATACTTTAATGAGTGTAAGATCAGCCCATTTCATGTTGCATTGCTTTAAAGATTTTAATGAAAGCAGGAGGATTAATCTGAGTTTGTTTGGTTTATTTCTTGCTCTTCCTCATATGCAGTCACTTTTCAATTTGATATTTACATTTGCACTGCAGCAAGTGAGCATAATTTCTCTAAGCAAATGTGATGTGCTAACTAAGTAGCAGTAAAAGCTGAAATGACATCACCTCAGTAAGTATATTTCCTGTGTTATGTGTCGTTTTTTTGCTTTGTTCGGAAGAGATGCCAACTTCTGCTAACCACAATAGAGTAAATTCTTCATGAAACTATCAACAAATGTGTGTACAATGATCCTTTGAAAACTGGTCCTAAGCAGTCCTTCTGCTTGAGCACCCTCAGTGTGTTCCTGCGATGCACATCCTTGCAGGCTCTTTGTACATCCTGCTGTCTCAGTCTGTTCCCTATAGAGAAAGTTATTTCTTTGACATTCTTGATTTTTCTAATAACTATCACATTATCCCTGTCTGGTATATTTGTAGAAAAATAATAAAATATATAAAGTCTCCTGCTGCTGGTGCCTCATAGTAAACAACACTTCTTGACCCATCACTATCATTATTTCCAGGCTCATACTCATATTTTTGTTCACTAATGCTCCTACAGTAATGTACTGAAAGCAGGGTTGTTAAACTGTTAACATAAGAGGAGCAAATTTTGTTTTACTCTGACCCTTTAAACTAAAAAACTAACTCCAGATCCCAAGCAATAAAATTGCCAAAAGGCCTAGGTTGCATACCTGGTAGAGGTGTTGCCTGCAGTCACCTGCAGCTGTGGATTTCTAGAGTTCTTGATTTGACAATATCCAGCATTCATACTTCTAGCAAATGCTCAGCACTGTAACAGATTTCATTGAAGAGACTTTGCTTTTGCTTTGTGAGCCATAAGCATAATTTGCCATAGCATCCTGAATCACAGTTTGAGCATCACTGTGCTGAAGGTAGAGTTTTATGTTAATGTTGTCCAGAAGACATTTCGTTTATGGTAGCTTGTATTTACACAAAGATTCTGTTGGTTTTGATATGCTCACAAAGCTAATGGTACAACTACATACAATGTGATTGATTATCTTAGAAACCTAAACAGTTTAACACTGGAAGGGACCTTGGAGATCATCTATTTCCAACCACCCTGCCATGGCAGGGACATCTCTCACTAGACCAGGTTTCTGAGGGACCTGTCCAGACTGGCCTTGAACACTTCCAGGCAAGGGGCATCCACAGCCTCCCTGGACAAGCTGTTCCTGTGCCTCACCACCCTCCTTGAGAATAGTTTCTTCCTAGTATCTAATATATCACTACCTTCTTTTCAGTTGAATCCATTCTCCCATGTCTTGTCACTAGAGCTCCTCATAAAAAGTCCCTCTTTAGCTTTCATTTAGCCCCTTCAGCTACTGGAAGGCTGCTTGAAGATTCTTTCAGATTCATCTTGTCTCCAGACTGAACAGCCCTAATTCCCTCAGCCGCCTTCACAGAAGAGGTGCTCCAACCCAACTGATCATTGCCCTCCTCTGGGCTTGCTCCAGCAGTTCCCTGTCCTTGTTTCTGGGACTCCACGGTTAAATACATTATTCCAGGTGCAGTCTCACAGGAGCGGACTAGATGGGGAGAATCTCCTCCCTTGACCTGCTGGTGTCACTTATCTTGATAGAGTCCAGGTTGCAGATCTCAGTCACTTCTTGAGACCTGCCCTGTTGCCATTCTTTGGATGTGCTTCTGCATTTCAGCATCTTTGTACTGAGGTACCCAAAACTGAATGGAGTGTCTTCAAGGTGCAATCTCACTAGTGCTGAGTACAGGGGGACAGTCAGCTTTCTGGTTCTGCTGGCCACAGTAATTCTGATGCAGCCGGGATGCCATTTGTCATCTTGGCTGCTTGGACACACTACTGACTTGTGTTCAGCCACTTGTCAATCAGCGCTCCTAGGTCCTTTTCCAGAGTTCTCCAACCACTGTTCCCCAGGCCTGATGTGGTGTATAGGGTTGTTGTGACTGAAGCATGGGTTTTGTTAAACCTCATACAGCTGACTTCAGCACATCAATCCAGCCTGTCCAGGTCCCTCTGCAGGACTGTCCTACCCCCAAGCAGATCAACACACCTACACAATTTGGTAATCTTCAAACTTGCTGAGGGTGCACTCAATGCCCTCATCCAGATAATTGATAAAGATGTTGAAGACTGGCCCAAATATTGAACCCTGGGGGACACTGCTTATGACTGGCTGCTGACTCAATTCAGTGCTTGGACCACAGTGATAAGTGGCTGCTTTTTTATCGGTGGGGATGTGAGCAGGCCATTGAGGTGTTAGTAGAGAACTTAATCTAATTAATGTAATTATTAGGTGGATAGTTACTGTATAGAATGCTTGCATTGCTGAAGTAAGTCCTGGAAGATTTGTTTTTTCTTAATGCAGCTGTTGGGTTTGCAGTGTTGGGACAAATAAGTCATGCTGTTCAAGTTACTAGTGCTGTGACTGTAACAGCATGCATGAATGTGCTATGCCAGCAGCAGCGAACTTCCAAGTTGTAAATGGAGTGAGTGCAGCTATGCAGTTCTGCTTGTACTTTCTCTTCTGCTTGCAGAAGTCCCGAAATACCAAATCCTGACTATTGCCTTTATGAAAGGGAGTTGTGGAATCTGGGACATTGTGTGTCAGTTCCTTCTTGAGTGTTTGAGTGTAGGGCTACTGGCAGTTCTATTTTAGGTGGCAGGGCTCTCAAAACATGCTTTTCAGTACACTCAGCATTCATTGTGTACAGTAGACATATTATGTGCTGGTCTTGTTAATTAATATTGTTTTCCCACGTCTTGTTACATTTGTACTGGCATGTTTAAGGTACTTAAATCAGTGTTTTCCCCGGCTTATAAATAGTCTATTAACATTAGCTTCTTGCTGAGTGGTAGCATGCAAAGTTTTGACCTCATAATAACTTCAAAATGTGTTGTGTGTCTGTTTTCAGTGTTCCAAAGTTCAGATAGAATTGAACATAGGATACTACTTTGGCATCTTAAAGGAAAACCTCTTCTTGAAAGATAAAATTTGAATGAGGTAAACATGGTTTGGACTCCTGCTTGTCCTGGGGAAAAAAAAAGATGCAACCACTCATCTAAGTTATGAAAAAGTAGCTAATGGGAGTAGCTGGAAACTACTTTCCATTAGAGGTTCTCGTTTGGTAGACAAGATGAAACAAAGATGTTTTTCACTTTACAGAGTGATTATGCATTTGCCAAGGAGTTTAGTAGTCTGAAAAAATCATAGCTAGTAGATCTGCAACTTAATTTAAATGAATCATAGAATCATAACGGATTGGAAGGGACCCCAAAAGATCATCTAGTCCAATCCGCCTGCAACAGCAGGATC
>JAOXOE010026705.1:0-20741 GCA_028565055.1 Phoeniculus purpureus
CTCTGGGTTGGAAGGGACCACCTGATCATCCAGTTCCAACCCCCCTGCCATGGGCAGGGACACCCCACCCTAGACCAAGCTGGCCAGAGCCTCATCCAGCCTGGCCTTAAAAACCTCCAAGGATGGGGCCCCAACCACCTCCCTGGGCAACCCATTCCAGGCTCTCACCACTCTCATGTTGAAGAACTTCCTCCTCACATCCAATCTAAATCTACACATCTCCAGCTTTGCTCCATTCCCCTTAGTCCTATCACTACCTGAAATCTTAAATAGTCCCTCCCAGCCTTTTTGTAGGCCCCTCTCAAACACTGGAAGGCCACAGAAGGTCACCTCAAGCCTCCTCTTCTCCAGATTGAACAGCCCCAACTGTCTCAGTCTATCCTTGTAGGAGAGGTGCTCCAGCCCACTGATCATCCTCGTGGCCCTCCCCTGCACACATTATTAAATGGCTAACCAAGCTATTTTTGTATAGTGAGAGGACAAGGTCAAAGGGTTACAGACTTGAAGAGGATGGACGTGATGGGAGAACAATCTTTCCTGTGAGGGTACTGAGATGCTGGAACAGGTTGCCCAAGGCAGTTGTGACTGCCCCACCACTGAAAGTGTTGAAGGCCAGGTTGGATGAGGCCCTGAGTAACCTGTTCTAATGAAAGTGTCCCTGCCTGTGCAGGGGTGTTGGAACTAGATGATCTTCAAGGTCCCTTCCAACCCTGACCATTCTATGATTTGACAGCAGTATTCTGTTGTCCAGTGGTACTTGATAAACCCTATAACATTGTGGTGATGTTAGGTCATAGGCTGGACTTAATGATCCTAGATTCAAGCCTCAATAATTCTGTGATTCAGTGACATTCTACATAGCATCTGGTTGGTAGCCCTGAAAGCACAGGTTTTCCTCAAGACCTGAGTTTTATGCCCCAGTCCTCTTGAAATATCTTTGATACTGTACTTTGTACAGCTGGCATCAGACACCGTTCAAGTAGGTGAATAAAACCCTAAGTGTTTTTTACACCAATTAGTGATAGAAAAGTATGAGAAACCAAGAATATTATGGCTGACATGCACAATCATTCTCAAAATAAAAACATTTGAAGTGCTTCAGAAAATAGAAAACTAACCTTTTAACAAAGGTTAAGTGTCCTGACAGAACAGCCTATATCGTACTGTTGAGTGCTGCTCAAAGTCAGTATTTTATTTACCTGGCTGATTTACAATTCCAGTTTATTTACCTTTTCTCAACAGCAAGCTCATCTTTCATCTTCTGTGTGCGATCACAAGCAGTGTGAAATGTTATTAAAACACTTAGGTGTAATAAATAAAGAGGCAATTTCCCAGCACGCATAAATGTCTTTCAACAGGATTTAAATTCTTGAGTTATTTTGGACATTCTGCCCTAAAGTTTTCCTAAAGCCTGCCTATTAAACTTGAGATAGGTGTGGTTTCTTCAGAAATTAGTGCCTAACTCTGAAGGCTAATGTAAGACACTAGTGCAGCATAGAATTCTTATGACCGAGGGAATGCAATGCCAAAGAAATGCCTGAGAGTGAGGAAAAAACCCACTATGCTTGCAAGAAAAAAGTACATAATTATACTGTTTTGCTTTTTCAGCAAAGCTGGTGGAGTGAACAGCTCTGGAGCAGCTTGCTGCGCTGAGAGACTTTTCCAAACGAAGCAAAACCATGACAAAAATGCTCATGGAGCGAGATGAAGGGGAGGGAAGGAGGGTGAGTGAGAAGAAGAGAGAGAGGCAGTGACACCAAGACCAGAGGGAAGGGTTCAGAGCTCTGTCTTCTCTGATCAGGAGCACTGATTTCCACTCAGCAGGAGGCCATAGCCTCCTCTTGTGCTGTCCTCACCACAGCAGATACAACTGCCCAGATGGACCTCCAAGGAGTGCAAGCAGTTGTTCAGGCGTCAGGGCCCTGGGTCCCAGGTTCCCAGGTTCCCAGGTTAAAGTCACAGTAAGAAAGCTTCCTACTTTGATACAACCCTCAGATTATTGACGTTTCAAGTAGGTAGAGACAAACTAGACACAAGAAACCTGAAGGCAGTCAAGAGGCACTTCAGGGCCTTGGTTTAACTGGTGAAGGGATTGGAGCAACAGGTAATGTTCTCCTCTATCCCCCCAGATCATGGCCTAACCTGGAAAGAATCAGGAGGACCCACCAGAAACCCTTTGTCTCTGAGCACAGAGTTACCAGCAGGACTGGTAGATATTTAAAAGACACGTAGACATAGTGCTGAGGGGCATGGTTTAGGGGTGATACGTTAGTGCTTGGTTGAAAGTTGGACTTAATGATCTTCAAGGTCTCTTATGACCAAAGCAATTGTTTGAGTCTAAGGTTGTGATGCTTATTGACTTGTAATTGAAATAATTGAGATAAATGCCTTCTCAGTAGTGTTTGCAGAAGTGTAGCCTTGCTTTTACCCTTTCTGGTGATGTTAGGTCATAGGCCAGACTTGATGATCTCAGAGGTCTTTCCCAGCCTCAGTAATTGTGTGATTCTCTATAGATGCTAATTTTCAGTCAGTCATGATCCATAGCATTTCCTGTTTGCCTAAGGATGAAGAAAACACATTATATTCTGCTGCTTCAAAAATATTTCCACAGTATTCATCAAAGTTAGTTCTTTAAAGTAAATTTTTCTTCCAAGGTGTTTCTCTTTTCATGAAGCCATAAAATGGATATAGAACTAAGGGCTTTCATCTGACAAATACTTTTCGTTAAAGCTGAGGTCCTATTCCAAAGAGCCTAATTTCTAATCTGCATTCTAAGTGAAAAGCTGTTTTAATCTTATCAGCGAAATTTTATTAAAAGAGAATCTAGTCTTTAGCAGACAAGAAACATTATCTGAACTCTGCCTTCTTCATGTGCTTAATTAAAGCAGATTTATTGAAAATTGGCACGTCTGAAGGATGGAGTGTTTTGTCCAAAAGATTCTATTGCAAAGAAATGAAATGACATCTGTATCAAGGACAGAATGTTACTAGATTTATAAGCTGCCAGGCATCGTAAAAGAATTGGCTGGTTGGAGCTATATACTGTTTGCCATGTGATGTCATACTGGATATAAGGGAACAGTATGTGACATTGGTAAGATGATGTTAATCCTCTGTCTTTTTAACTCACGAATAATTCTACACCCTGGTGGATAGATGAAGAGGTAGTATTTTATACCCCAAGCTTACTAATTACTAATGTTAGAATGAGGGGAAATGGCCTCAAGTTGCATTAGGGGAGGTTTAGATTGGATCTTAGGAAGAAGTTCTTTACTGAGAGAGTGGTTGGGCACTGGCACAGGCTGCCCAGGGAGGTGGTGGAGTGCCCATCCCTAGTGGTGTTTAAACTGAGTAGCTAGAGCACTTGAAGCCATGATCTAGGGGTTAGGGAGATGTTGGGATGTGGGCTGGACTTGATGATCTCGAAGGTCCTTTCCAGCCATAATTATTCTGTGATTACTGCAAGGAAAAATAATTCATCACTGTCTCTTCAACTCTTATTTTATGAATGGACATAAAAAGTTGGTTTGATAATTTATATTTGCAACTAGTCATAAGTTTTAATTACAAATTTCTAATTTTGCTTTTTAATTACCTTTACTTTGTTAAATCTTGAAACATTTGATCCTGCTTTGGCAGGGTGATTGGACTAGATGATCTTTTGAGGTCCCTTTCAATCCCTAATGTTCTATGATTCTGTGAAAGAGGATCTGTATTTAGAGTATTACTTGAAAAGACAGCACTTCACACTCTCTTCAGTTAAGAAGTCCACTTTTTTCTGAAAGCCACAGGTTTTTTTGAAATGAGTTATACTAGCAATGTCATGTGTCCTGTAGATAGTTCCATACTTCATCTACTGAGACATAAAACCTTAAATCATAAAGACTTATTCTCTCTCTTGTCCTGTGTACATATCACTAAATGTACATTTACATGCACATGATACAATTTACTAGTGTGTTCTGCTGTCTTTTGCAAAGTCCTTTGTTATCTAATTAGAAGAAATATTGGTTAAAATAAGTCCTTTCACTATTACATTCTTTGAGCCCCACTAACATTTTATTAAGGAAATTCCCATTCTTGATCTCATTTTCAGATATCTTGTAGTTTTAATTTTGCAGGTCTCTTGGTATTTTTTCTCCAAATCAAACAAGTCTTTCATTTTGCTGGCAACTTTCTATGTGGGTTTTGAACCCTCCTTGTTTGTTTCTTATTTTGGCCCATTAGCACCTTAACTAAATTAATGGGTTAATCTAATCTCAGAACTGATCGATAGAAACCTTTCCCACCTAGCTCCACACTACTTATGGATTTTTATGTCATATCACCTTCAATGAACCCCTTCTTGTTCTACAGATGACACCAGCCATAGTTGTTTACTTGCACTACTCCTGCCCAAAATAACTCTGCATCCTACTGAGACAATCTACTATAGCTGGTTGATTAATTTCCTACATTCTTACCTTCAGATGTCTCTGAAGGGTCACTTTTACACAACTTTTATAGTAAGTCAGTCAATGTGTAACTTTGAAGTGGATAGCTTGAATTTTACTGTGCAATTTTTAAGTGAAAAATGTATAAAAACAAGATCTGTTTCTTTTTCTTTGTTAAATCCTTTGTTTTATTTTCTACTGTTCTGTTTTTGGGGTTTTTTTTTAAAAAAGAGGCAGGTAGCAGCTACCAGTTTATTCTGGGCGCCACAGTATCAGAAGGAGATGGAGATGCTGGAGTGGAGAGGAGGCTGAGATTACTGCTCTCTACAACTACCTCAAAGGAGGTTTTAGCGAGGCTGGTGCTGGTCTCTTTCCCAAATTGCTAAGGATAGGATGAGAGGAAATGGCCTCAAGTTGCATCAGGGGAGGTTTAGATTGGATCATAGGAAGACGTTCTTTACTGATACAGTGATTGGATGCTGAAACAGGCTGCCCAGCGAGATGGTGGAGTCACCATGCCTGAAGGTGTTTAAAAACCGAGTAGCTAGAGCACTCAAGGCTATGGTCTAGGGGTTAGAGAGGTGTTGGGATGAGGGCTGGACTTGGTTATCCTGGAGGTGCTTTCCAGCAGTGATGATTCAATGATTCTATGATTCTATAAGCTTCTAAATTCATAGGCTCAAAACAGTCATACAGGAAAAATCACAAAGTACAACATAATTACTTAGTACATCTAATCTGTTAGCATGCTATGACACCATTATAATCCAATTCCAGACATGATATATATTCTGGTTGTGTTGTTTCTTGTGAGGTCAGGTACAGCTACAACCCAAAACCTGGAAATATTGTGGCTTTTGGTTTATTTCAGATTATTTTGTCTAGTGCTTGAATATGTATACAACAAGCTCTCAACCAACAATTCCTTTAAAAAGGTTACCAGGATAGATGTCACATAGTTTTCTATCCACTTGCCACTGCTTTTTTTTTCAAGTTGCTTGAAGTGTTATTACAGTTTATTTCTGCAGTCTGGTTCTTCTTCCATACAACTTCTTGTTTCTTCTCAAGTGGTAAGAATCTTGAAGGCCAAGACCCGTATTTCTGTTTCTTCTAATATTTTCTTCTCCAATGTTACATCTTCCTATGTTTTCTTATCGCCATCTTTCTAGATATATTCTACATAGTTCATAATTGTTCTACTGTGAACCTTCTCTGACATAAGAAACAGAAAGTTTTATTCCTGGGGCTGAGTATTTTCCAACAGCTTCCTGAGTAAATTGGTCAGTTCTTCTTTTACATAGATTTTTCACAGTTGATCACAACTAGCCAAATCCTGTAGTCTCTGTGAGCAAAAGCCCTATAATTACATACAAAATGTGTACATTATGGAACACACAGAATTCAGAGATGTTATTGTTTGCCTCAACATTGTTATTAAGGGTGGCTCACAAAAGTAACTGAAATTGATAAGTAGTCATTACACTAGTATCTACCGCTTGCTGTATCCATTCCCCTTTCATACAATCATAATTGTATGAGAAACGGTCTAGTTGTGGGATTCAGATGAAAGCAAGAAGGGATATCTAAGGATAGGTCAAATGTCTCAGCATGTTTATTTCAGGAAAATTGGAACCAGCTCCTTTGATCCTTCACTTTGAATAGGTGAAGAGTCTTACTGAAAGATGCATAAATCTAACTAGCTACCTGTGGATAGGAATCAGAATCATAAGATGGCCAAGGTTGGAAGGGACTTTCAAGATCATCTAGTTCCAACATCCCTGCACAGGCAGGGACACCTTCACTACAGTAGGTTACTCAGGGCTCCAGCCAACCTGGCCTTCAACACTTCCAAGGAAAGAACTTAGAAAAATGTGGATACGCATTCCAAATTCAGTGTTAAGTACACTGCTGACTTGGGGTATTTTTTGTTTTGCTATTATATGATAAAATATTGGGAAAAAATAATCAACACACACCATCAGACCTAAGAAAGGGAAGATAGGGCATATAAAGAAGCAAACAAAACCCTCCATTAATTTATATGCATTTAATTTATAGGATTGTGTTTTTCTTTAAACTAGATTGATTGCATAGGCTCTAGACATTAGAGCTTCTTTGCAAAGCAAATGAACAAACGATTTATCTTTGCTTAGCACAGACAACAGCCCTGACTATTTTTAGAAATTATATGTTGAGTGATAAAGTAATCACTAGAAAAAGCAAGGATTTTTATCTAATGGACCAATTTATCCTGTTAAAAAGAATATTTATCATTCTTGTCTAAAAAGCATTGTTCATTTAGATAAAGGACCTTTTCTGTCACCAGAGTTTTGTACAATTACAGTCTGGAATTTAATGAAAGAACTCTCATACAGTTCTCTTCTTTGGTTTTTTTTGGAGTGGGGGATGACTGGGGATTAGCTACTGAATGATTGTTCTTCAAATGCACAGATTCTGAGGGATTTTGTTTTCTCCTGATGAATGTTAGTCATCTGCATTTCCCTGTAGATAACATTTTATTTAAAACTGGAAATACATGGAGTGCTGCAAAGTGTTAAAACTCGCAGAAAATAAGGGTACAAACTGGTAGTTACTTCCAGCAGAGTTTGATACCTTAATCATACTAAACAGCAATTTATTTTGAGAATACCATCACTGAGAGAAAAATAGCTAATTATTTATGCTAATTGCTGCTCAGCATGTGTAAATCTTCTACAGTTTGTTCTCACATATTTATTTCGAACTCAAATAACAATTCTAGGAAGATTTAATTACATTTATAACAATAATAATGCATGATTTTGAGAACTGAAAAGTTAACTTGAGTAAATGAACTTTGGCAATGAAAGTATTGCTCTGTCATTGCTTTTCCGCTATCTTACAGGAAAAGCATAATAATGAGATTCTTTTCATCATCCAGACAAATTATGCGATTTGCACACATCACTCAAACGAATTTTGCAAATACATGTATTTGTGAAGGAATCGGTTCATGGTGGTGACAGAAATGTTTGAGACAAAGCACATGGTGCTCTGGCTTCCAACCTCCTCAGCTCCATTCATTGTTAGAAGCAAGAAACCTCTGACCACTCTAAGAATGTGGAAGAATCACAGAATTCTTGAGGCTGGAAAAGACCTCTGAGATCTTCAGCTCCAGCCTATGACCTAACATCACCACAATCAGTGAGACTATGGCACTAAGTCCCACATCCAGGCTGTCCTTCAACACCTCCAGGGATGGAGACTCCATCACTGCTCTGGACAGTCCATTCCAGTGTCTGTTCACGCTCCCTTGTGATCACCTCTTGTCCTGTCACTAGTTGCCTGGGAGAAGAGTCCAGTCCCCACCTGACTACAACCTCCCTTCACGGAGTTCTAGAGAGGGAGAAGGTCCCTCCTGAATCTGCTCTTATTCAGGTTAAACACCCCCATCTCCCTCAGCCTCTCCTCATCAGACTTTCTCTCCAGTCCCTTCCCCAGCCTCATTGCTCCTCTGCACCTGCTCCAGCCCCTCAATCTCTTTCTTGAAGTGAAGAGCCCAGCACTGCTCCCAGTACTCAATGGGAGGCATCTCCAGTACCCAATACAGGGGGAGAATTGCATCCCTAGGGGTTTGTATCAGTCCTGCCACACCGTTCCTGATACAAACCAGGATGCCATTGACCTGGGCATCTGGGAAGTAGCCATTTAAGAGGTAGTATATAAATATGAATCATTAATGCATGGTAGAAAAGACTCACCACCTTTTCTACCATGTCTTTTTTCAGATATCATTTAAATTAAAGGCATGGAATATAATTATCCATTATATAAATTTGATTTCTTTGACTATAAATACATTTTGGAAAAAGCTAGAAGTTGTTTGGGATTTTTTGCTGTTAGAAAAGAATGACTTGCAATTACGCCTCCCAAAACAGAAGGGTCACATCTCTAGCTATTAACGTGCCTTTGGTGTGTTACTGGTGGGTCAATATTTGATCCAATATTATGGATCCATTTAATAAATAGGAACAGCAGCATAGTATAACCTTTGTATATATCTACATTCTGAGATAAAATAGGGGAAAAGGAATTAATCAATACTAATTTTCCACATTGCTTAATAGCTGACTTGTTCTTATCTCAGCATTGGACTGCTCCAGTGTGGTTGTTGCACTGCTCAGGTTCTACCCTGTTATTCCTCACTCTGAGATTGTAGGTCTGGCTAAACTGAGCCAAGTTCCACATCCTCCAGTGGAGACTGCAGTTGTTTTCACCACGACATCTGTCAGCTCTGCCAGTCCTACATGCGTACATGTGACTTGAACATGACACTGAGGTCACTTCACAGTCTTTTTGCAAGGTAATTCATCCAGTTCAGCTCCCCAGCTGTCTGCACAGCTCTCTGCTCCATGGTTAGATTGTCATAAACAAGACTCCTGTTCAAAACCTGAACAGAAATCTGTGGAGGACGACAAACTGTAAGAAGTTAATTTTTACCACACACATTGAGGGCTGTTGAAAACAGTGTTGGATGAAAAGATCTTTGTGCATGCTTCTGTGTATGAAAAAGCGGTGGTCCTTCTTCTGTGTCTTTATGTAGCGTGCAAAACCAAAATCCAGTGGCAGTGATAAGTTACTTCTGTCATGCAAAAAAGGTTCTTCTCAAACATCACTAGGTAATCAAAGTCACGGATTCCACAATGTGAAGCTAGGATCACCTTCACAGCTCCATGATTTCACTAGTGCTGTGCTGTTTTATACACAACAACAGTGTCTCCAATATATCACAGAATCACAGAACACTCGAAAGATCATCCAGTCCAATCCCCCTGCCAGAGCCAGATCCCCTAGATCAAGTCACACAGGAACATGTACAGGTGGGTTTTAAATGTCTCCAGAGGAGACTCCACAACCTCCCTGAGCAGCCCATTTTAGTGCTCCATCACTCTCACCATGAGAGTATCTGGTGAGAGTAATTTTTAGCAATCTCTACCTTAGCTGTAGTACTTTAGCTATTACTTTTTCTTACTAAAAAAAGACCATAGACAGTGAATGGCTGGATATAAAGCTTCTCAGGTGAGTAACTGTGCTTCAGTGTTGAAAAGAGCTGGAGGAACATGAGTTTTATTCATCGTTGCACAAGTTATGCCTCTCTATGCTTCATGTGATGCAGTCACATTATCTATTTAGTGTTGTAGAACAAGATTTTATCTCAACACAACAGAGTAGGCTGGTTAATAAATTTTATGGAAAGCTTTTGAGCTTTTTGTAGTAAACAACAGGATAAAAATAAGTCCTTTTTATTGCATTTAAACTGCAGATCTCTGAGCGGTTATTAATTTTAGGGTAGGATGGAGGGAAATAAAGACTGAAGTTTCAAAATGCTTTTGTACTGAAACACCTACAGTATAACCAATGAAAACCTTTATTTCAAGCATTTCTGCATGCCATGAATGTAGCATCTTGTGCTTATCTGCAAGTACCACATTGCAATCTGATGAGTCGGAGATAAACAATCTTTGACAGAAGCCATAAGTTTCCTAAGCAAAACAGTCATTCTAGGAAGTTATGGCATAACCATAATCTTCTGTAGCTTCTTGTCTCTGGAAGACACGATACCCTTTAATGAGAAAAAATATTGAGCATGATCCAGTTGTTCAGAATTTCTAACTATAGAAATAGTTCTCCAATAGCAATCCGATATTTGGGGTTTATTTCAAGTATGACCTCTGTTAGCATTTACAAGGCACAGCATCTAGGAATTATTTAGGGCATTATTTAAAACAGAATATTGTTGTTAGTATATTCAAAATAATATGCTGCATTTTTGAAAATTCGGACCCTAACCTGACTAGTGGCTGTTCAACTCTTCAAGAAGATTTGGACAGGCTGGAAAGTTGGACTGAGAGGAACTGAATAAGTTTTATCACTAACAAATGTAGAGTCTTTCTCTTGGGAGGAAATAATGGGAGGAATCAATACAGGTTGGGTAGTGACCAGCTAGACCGCACCCCTGGGGAGACACATCTTGGAGTTGTTGTGGATAACAAACTAGAAATGGATCGGCAATGGGCCCTTGTGGTCAAGAGGGCCAAGAGGGTGTTGGGATGGATCAAGAGGAGTGCATCTAGCAGATCAAGGGAGGTTCTTCTACCCCTTTATTCTGCTTTTCTGAGGCAGCACCAGGAATCCTGTGTCCAGTTCTGGTCTCCCCAGTTCAAGAGGGAGAAAGAGTCCAAATGGAGAGCTATGAGGATGACTGGGGGTCTGGAACAACTGCCTTCTGAAGAGAGATTGAGAACATTGGGACTTTTTGACTTGGACAAAAGAAGGCTCAGAGGGGATTTATAAACAGATACCTGTCTCTAAATCCATGAGGGGCTGGGTGCCAAGCAAATAGAAATCCTCTCTTTTCAATGGTGTCAGACAGGACAAGGGGTAATTGATGCCAACTGGAACACAGGAAGTTTCACCTAAATCTGAGGAAAAACTTCTTTTCAGTCAGTGATATTAACTATTAGAAGGAGTTGCCCAGGGAAGCTATGAAGTCCCCTTCTCTGGAGATGTTTCAGACATAGCATCAAGTGCCTACAGAATAAACACATCAAAATAAACATACAAACTATTGCTCTTTTGAAAAACCAATTACAATTTCTTTCTGCTCTGTGGCATCACAGAGTCCATTCTTCAATGCAATTTGTCTTGATTAGATAAGATGCCAAACATAGGTGCTGTATTGTTGAATTGGGATTGCTTTAATCAATGTCCACAATCAGTCCTCATGTGAAGTCACTTCCTCTTTTGGCTATTCTAGGAGGAATGAATTTCATGATAAGGATATTAAAACAATGGAACACACTAAATGTACTTCATTATTGATCTCTCTGGTGTTTTCAAATTATTTGTGCATTCTGTATTAACAAATGAGAAAAAGAATGAATTTGAATGACACAGTACTTGTTGACTTTCTACAAGAAAATATAAAATAGAGTGTTTTTGGTGTTTCAGATACACCAGGAAAGAGTTCAGATAACTAAGTATCTGTGAGCTCTGAGTATACTTGGAAACCCAGATAATTTTGAAAAGCAAAACCTTGAGGGTATAGAATGATGACTTAAGATAATTTGTGTGAATATTTTGAAACCATGATAATTCATAAAATTATGACAAATAACTAAAAGGATGTTTGTAACAAGGCTGATGCTGATCTTTTCTCCCAAATTACTAAAGATAGGATGAGACATAATGGCCTCGAGTAGCATCAGGGGAGGTTTAGATTGGATCTTAGGAATAAGTTCTTTCCTGAGAGAGTGGTTGGGCAATGTAACGGTTGCCCAGGGAGGTGGTGGAGTCCCTGTCACAGAATCACAGTACATCAGGGATTGGAAGGGACCTCAAAAGCTCATCCAGTCCAATCCCCCTGCCACAGCAGGACCACCCAGACCAAGTCACACAGGAACATGTTCAGATGGGTTCTAAATATCTCCAGAGAAAGAGACTCCACAATCCCCTGGGGCAGCCCATTCCAGCGCTCCCCTGGGAGAGTTTAAAAACCAAGTAGCTAGAGCACTTGAGACCATGGTCTAGAGGTTAGGGAGATGTTGGGATGAGGGCTGGACTCCAGGAATGATCCTGGAGGTCCCTTCCAACCATGATGATTCTCTGGTTCTATGACATTTTACTGATGTTACACCCCAAAATATCAGACATCCAGTAGTATCAGGTTGTCCAGCTTTAGACTTCCTCCAATGCAAGTACTGTTAGTGTGAACATTATGAACAGTGTCCAGTGAGGTTATAAGCCAGTTTTGAGCCCACAATGCCTGCACTCATGTTAAAATAAGTTAAAAAACCACCCCAAACATTACTGAGCTTTGAATTTTCACTGTAGGCGAAATTAATCCCTGCAGGTGTTTAAAGACAAGGACAGCCTGTATGTGACTCTTAGTGCTGTGGTCTAGCTCATGTGGTGATGTTAGGTCATAGGCTGGGCTGGACGAGCTCAGATGTCTTTTCCAGCCTCAGTAATTCTGTGATTCTCTAACATGAAAAGTACGAATTTTTAGATGGTTTTGTCCAGTTTTGCATAAGTCTCAGCAGAAAAACAAGCTGAAAAGACAAGTTAATAAATCAATAGCGATTACACACAGAAATGTGTGTATTTGCATGGGCAGCTCAGGAGTTTATTAAATTAAAGACTTATCCATGTTAAGATGGAGTGGGAAGTCATGGACTTACCCTTTTTGCTCTAAAAATATGTAATGGTAGCAGAATTACTTTTGAGGATGCTACTTCATTGAGGATTAATACTCTGCTGTAATTCTGCATTTCCTAGTATATATAATGTTCAATATCATCACTGTTTGCTGATTTGCTTTTGTGATGAATGCTGCATAGAAGGATTATTTATTGCCTCTGCGTTCTATGCTGTTATCCTTTTTGTTCTTCAAACCTTGCCAGGCCAATTAATATTCCTTATCTCTAAGAAAGGTAGTTCTTCTTATCCCTAAATAAATGTCGTTTTGCAGCAGCTCCCAATACACCAATTATTCCAGAATACCAGAGTGATTTTATTATATTAAGTATAAGAGCAGGCTCTTCTCTGCTTATCTGACTTGAAAAATTCAGAACGTGTTATATAAAGCATCGGTAATACTTCAACGTTTTGCTTCTTGCTTTCTGCTTCAATTTTCCGATCTTGTCCTTCTCTAGAGAAATGGCTACTCAACACAGATGAAAGCGAAAATCTAAAAATTCAAATATGCAGTGAAACTATAGTTTTATTTTTTCCAAAAAGAATATTACAGTTTTTTGATTCCCAGTTGAAGCTAGATTGATGGGACTTTACCCAAGTAACTGGCTGATGGGGAAGGGGGAATTTAAAGAGCTGAGATCAGGCATAGGATATCATCACAGAATCACACAGAATTACTGAGGCTGAAAAAGCCCTCTGACCTCATCCAGTCCAGCCCATAACCTAACATCACTACATCAGCCAGATGAGGCCACTAATGGCCACAGCCAGTCTGTCTTTTAACACCTCCAGGGCTGGCGACTCCACTACAAGGTCTGATCATCCTTTCTCTGAAGAAGGGCTTCCTAACATTCAACTTAATCCTGCCCTGGCAGCTTCAGGCCCTGCCCTCTCATACTGGTGCTAGTTGCCTGGGCGAAGAGCCCTGTGCCCACCCGACCACAACCTCCCTTCAGGTAGTTGTAGAGAGGGAGAAGGTCCCCGCTCTGAGTCTCCTCTTCTCCAGGCTAAACAATCCCAGCTCCCCCAGCCTCGCCTTATCAGACTTTCCCTCTAGTGCCTTCCCCAGCCTTGTTCCTCCTCTGTACCTGCTCCAGCCCCCCATCTCTTCCTTGAAGTGAGGGGCCAAGAACTGCTTCCAATACTCAAGGGGAGGCCTCCTCAGTGCCCAGCATACAGTAAGAATTACGTCCCTAGCCCTGCTGCTCCTGCTATTGCTGATACATAACAGGATGCCATTGGCCTTCTGGGACACCTGGACACACTGCTGGCTCCTGTTCAGCTGGTTGTCACCCAGTACTGCCATGTCCCTCTCCTTCAGGCACCTCTCCAGCCCCTCAACTCCTACTCTGTAGCTGTAGTGGGTTACTGTAGCCAAAACATGTGATACTTGGCTTCACATCAAAGCTGCTCAACCCAGTGACCTGTATTTTCAGCACTTGTTAAATGGGTCTTCTAGACTTACTCTGAAATGGATCTATATCACTTATTTGTTACTGCCTTTCTCTGTAAACACTACAGCTGTTTACATAATATTAAGAAATTGCAGTGTAGTGCTGCTTACGCCACCACCTTATAGAAAGGCAAAGAAACGTGCATCCATTCCACTTCTCCTTTCTCCAGTTCCTACAACTGTGAATACTTTCTCTAATGCTAAATGATCCTGTCAGTTCTTACGAGAAATGAGATTTCTTAGCATGATCATGCTATAGCAGTATTGAATACGAAATAAACTGAAGAAGTATATTATATCTTGACTCTGTATAAACAATTTGATAAAAGAACTTTTGCAGATTGACAGAAGATTAAGATTAGTGACTTCTCTACATTCTGCCTTCTGCAGAATCCATTTGGTATCATCTTTGGGCACCTTTTATACATGTTGGTTTTTTTTTCATTTACAGTATTGCTTACAAAATATGATGAAATCAGCCTAAGCCAGGAAGAGCTCAGCTGAAAACCGTATTCAACTTATATATAAAAACAGTCTGAATCACAATTTTCTCAATGCAAGGGTCCTGAAAATAATTATATCTTATTAATTAATGAAATTCACGTTGGTTCAGAAATCTTACAAAGTCTTCTGTAGTAATCAAGGTATAAAAATATTTAAGAGATATTTCTAATAGTACTAATGGTTGAAAAATATGTGAAAAATATAATTATTATAGATAATTCACAGGGACCTTGACAGGCTGGAGAACTGGGTGGGGAGATATCAAACTCTGACAAGGGCAGTGTAGAGTCTTGCATCTGGGCAAGACCAACCCCAGGTACCAGTATAGATTGGGGACTGACCTGTTGGAGAGCAGTGTAGGAGAAAGGGACCTGGAGGTTCTGGTGGACAGCAGGATGATCATGAGCCAGCGATAGGCCCCTGTGGCCAAGAAGGCAAATGGCATCCTGGGATGGATTAGAAGTGGGGTGATTAGTAGATGGAGAGAGATTCTCCTCCACCCTCTAATCTGCCCTGGTGAGACGACGTCTGTGATACTGTGTTGAGTTCTGGGTCTCTTGGTTCAAGAAGGACACAGAACTACTTGAAAGAGTCCAGTGCAGAGCCATGAAGATGATGAATGGAGGAGTAGAACATCTCCCTGATGAGGAAAGGCTGAGGAAGCTGGGTCTCTTGAGCTTGGAGGAGACTGAGGGATGACCACATTAATGTTTATAAATATGGATGGAGCCAGGCTTTGCGCGGTGGCATCCAGTGGTAGGACAAGGGGCAACGAATGTAAGCTGGAACATATGAGGTTCCATATGAATATGAGAAGGATGACAGAGCACTTGAAGGGGCTGCCCAGTGGGGTTGTGGAGTCTCCTACTCTGGAGATGTTTAAAACCCTTCTGGACATGTTCCTGTGCAACCTGATCTAGGTGATCCTGCTGTGGCAGGGGGATTGGACAGGATAATCTTCCAAAGTCCCTTCCAATCCCTAACATTCTGTGATTCTGTGATTGTTTATTCTTGATCAGTTCCTGAGTGCTAACCTATTATTAAGGGTCATGTGTTTAGGTATATACATTTTTTTTCTGTGTAAAAATAGAATTTATATAATCAAATCATATCTAACAGAGACCACAATTCTTAATTAAGATAGTGGCTTGAAATTGAATTAGATACAGATTACTGGAGAAGTTTGTTTCCATCACAGAACATCTTCAAAACACTGACAACAACTATCTAATTACCTTTTGAATATGTTTTACAACACTTGTGGTTAATGGCACCCACTTTTTGCTTCTAAGAATAGACTGACAGTCATGCTATTTAATTAGAAAATGATTAAATAATTAAGATTGTTTTCCATATCAGCACCATTTCATAAAATCTGGCATATGAAAACGTATTCCAGAGTATTAACTTATTTACAAGACATTTATTCTTCAAACAATACCAGTACTATGATTCTTCCTGTCTTTCATGCAGGTGTTCATAACCTAGATCAAATTTCAGTTTTTACCAGTGCTGAAAGTGGGACATTTCAGGAGTATATTGACAAAAAAAGTGAAAAGAAGAAAATCAACATACAGGTTGGGAAGGCATCTGCTGGAGAGTTTCTCCATGGAGAAGGACCTTGGAATTCTAGTGGATAATGCTTTTCATGGAACAGCACTGTTCTCTCGTGGCCAAGAAGCCAAATGGAATCCTGGAATGGATCAAGAACAGTGTGTCCAGCAGATCAAGGAAGGTTCTCCTCCCCCTCTACTCTGCCCTAGTGAGATCACATCTGGAGTATTGTGTCCAGTTCTGGGCTCCCCGGTTCAAGAGGGACAGAGATCTGATTGAGAAAGTCCAACAGAGTTGCTACAAGGATGATTAGAGGACTGGAGCACTTGCCTTATGAGGAAAGACTGAGAGACTTTGGGGCTTTTTAGTTTGGAGAGGAGAAGACTATGAAGACACTTAATCACTGTCTATAAGTCCATGAGGTGCTCAGAAGAAAGAGAAAATCTCTTTTCACTTGAGCCCTGTGATAGGACAAGGAGCAATGGATGTCAGTTGGAGCACAGGAAGTTCCACCTCCACATGAGGAAGAGCTTCTTTACTGTAAGGGTGACAGATCACTGGAACAGGCTGCCCAGGGAAGACTGTGGAGTCATCTCCTCTGGAGGCTTTCCAGACCCAACTGGATGTATTCCTGTGTGACCTGCCCTAGGTTCTGTGGTCCTGCCCGAGCAAGGGGGTTGGACTTGATGACCCCTGGAGGTCCCTTCCAACCATCTAATGGTCTGTGTGTATCTGTATAAATGTTTCTGTGAGAAATATTGGTACATGATCTGGACAGGACAATCAATTTCTATTCATTCACAGTAATTAGGCACAACCTGTAATAATACAGAGAATTATTTATCAGAAAATGAAGTTGTATGTTAATTATTAGCCATGGGAACTTTTATATTACAGCAAAAGCTTTTTCGTTATCTTCAGTTTGCAAGACTGATGCTAATTAGTCTGCAGATTAAGAGCTGTCAAATATGTCCCACATTCAGTAAAAGTGAATACAAATTAGTCTTATAGTTAGGAAATAAACCACTTTTTTTAATAGATTAGTTTTAACTCCTGCACATCTCTATAGATGCTGCTCAAAGCAGCCATTATAAAGTCTTCTGCATTTTTAAGGTTAAGGAAATAAACATCTCATAATGACATAATAGGGCAAAGTGGTCTTGGCTCAAGGCATATAGTAACCCCTGTCACTGGCAGTGGACAGGCTCTTGCTAGTTTGATTGGCAGCTACTTGTATACTGCAATTTAATTTTGACAAGTGCTGCTGTTATCCTTAGGATTGCAGACAGATTACTGCAGTAGGAAACAAAGTTATATGTAAGAAACTTGATTATCATCTTGATTTTTCCTTTGGCTCTTCCTTGTTTCATTATGAATCAGGATGTTATTTTTGGAGTATGCAGGTTCCCAGCTGTCATGCACAGGTACCCCTGGACATATCATAGAGTCATACAACAGTTTCAGGTGGAAGAGACCTTCAAGATCATCGAGTCCAACCTTTTCCCAGCCCTATCAGCACCCCAACACAACATCTACCCTTCTCATCAACACCTCCAGGGATGGGGACTCAACCCCCTCCCTGGGCAGGCTATTCCAATGCCTGGCAACCCTTTCAGGAAAGAAATCCCACCTGACATCCAATCTCAACGTCATCTGACAGAGCTTAAGGCCATCTCCCTTCATCCTATCATTGGCCATTGGGGAGAACAGACCAGCTCCTGCCTCTCTACAACCTCCTTTCAAGTTGTTGTAGAGAGCAAGATCTCCCCTCAATCTCCTGTTTTCGAGGCTAAACAGCCCCAGATCCCTCAGCCATTCCTCATATGACAGGTGTTCTACATGTGTCCTATATCACATTCCAAAACCACCTCAGATTCCAACAGGATCAAGTGATGTAAACCAACTTTTTCTCTTTGGATAACTGAATGTAGCACTGAGAATCAGACCTGAGTATCAGTTTTGTCATCTACAAAATAATGGCCATGATTTGTGCTGGGATGGAGAGCATGACAGAAAAGAGGGAGTGTTAAGAAACAAGTCCAGTAACTGATTTCAGAAAACAACAAAATAACACAGCGTGTTCATGTGAGAGAGAATTTTTATATTTTAGCTTCTCTTTTATTTTAGCATTTGCAATGAAATGCGTACCTTGAGTATCAGCGGACAGTGATGTAATGTCTTTGCTCTATGCAGCAGTCCAAATTCTATCACCTTAACACTGTGTTTTAGGTACTGTTGACCATGCAGAGTGGGAAGGGGTAAGAAGGGGTGTTTTTATGAGTAACTTGAGTCCTCAGGCTCACTCAAGACCACAAATGAAAAGTAACAGTATGATTACTTGATTACTGCTTAGAATCACCTTGGGTCAAGGTTAAGTTGTATAGATAATTTTACTGTGATTTTTTCTGCCATAATATTTGTGGAAAACTTAAGTGCTCTTTTTCATTCTATATTTTTGGATCATTTTAATATGTTCCAATAATAATTCAAAGAGATAAAGTTAGCTGGTTTTTTGGGGGGGACTTTTTATATCAACTATTAATGTTGTTTGTTACAGACTTTCACACTTAAATCTTTCTCTAGATTTTTCTCCTCCTGTCTAATCTTCCTCTGAGAACACAGAGGTGGGTATTATTTATGTTTTCTCCAGAGCTTTTTTTTCCTCTCTTTCTCTTTTCCCATTACTGCCTGACTTGAGCAAGTTTTTGCTCCTCTGGGCTTCTCTAACAACAAGCCTACAGGTTTACTGCAGAAAATTTAGCCTCTGAATCTGACCTTTCATATACGGGATGAATTTCATATAAGGACTTTCTCTTCTAACAGGGATAGTCAGTCAGGTACAGAGTTACAGTTTATGTTGGAAAAAAAAAAACTTCTCAGGCTACATTTTTTCTTGGCTAAAGCAGGTTGCTGTGTTTTTCTCAGCGGGATTTAATACTAGCGGGAAGATTGCAAGTCTTAGTGTTTGTGCACCACATACAAATAAACTACTTAGAGGAATAAAATACACCAAAAAAAAAAAAAGAGAGAGAAAAGTTCTGTCTGGAACGCAATCAATCACAGGATGGTTCTGTTTAAGGAAGAATTTTAATTTCTTTTTGGGTGTGCATGGAAATCAGACAGTTTGTTGTCTGTTTGCTGCTATAATGCTGTGTTTTAAACGTTCCTGTATACATTGTATAGGCTGTTCACTAAGTAAAATGTGTGGGGTTTTGGCCAAGTTTTGGAAGGGAATATTTCATTCCCCTCAGATTTGTATAGAATCCATGTAAATAAAGTAAGAAAGACACAGAACTGCTTGAAAGTAGAACAAGTATTATTCTGTGACGACTGTCAAGGTTCAGATTTTGTGCCTGAGGCTTTCTTCCAGCCCAAGGTGACTTCATACAAACTACTTATAGGAGGTAATCTTTTGTGCTTGCAGACTGGTAGCCCACACAAAACTAAACTGTGCTTCCTGACAGTTGAAGATAAACACAACCGCAAGCCCAGGATTGAGCCAAATGCTCCAACTTTTCTAGTTTTTCCATCATGTGTGTCATTCGTCAGATGGTGAACAGAGCCCACCCTTGAGCACTATCTTAACTTATAACGTGTGATAGCTAACGTGCTATAGTATGTTAAGTATTTTCTCAGTGTTAGAGGGAAAAACCCCTATAATCTGTAAGAAGACTGGGAAGGAGGAATCTGGTGCAGGAGGTTGTAGATTTGTTTAAGCATCAATCTAAGATTTCTTAGTTATGAGGGGTAAATGAAAGGGTTGATTTTTCAGCAGTATTTAATCACTACCCAGTTTAAAGGTAACAAAAAGGCTCAATGGAACATATTATAATTAAAATAGTGACTCAGTTACAGAGTTGATTATGACAACATTCGCACTCTTATTGTGTCTATCTCTCTGTATTTGCATAGCCGTACACGCTACCACAAACACGTGGACAAACAGGATTATTTGGATCCAAACAAAAAAACTGCATCAAAAACAAAAAAAGTGTTCTGGGCTGCATCAAAAGAAACAGTGACAGTCGGTCAATGGACGTGATTCTCCCCTCTACTCTACACTTGTGAGACCCCACATTGAGGACTGGGTCCAGGTCTGGATTCCTCAACATCAGAAGGACACAGAGCTCCTGGAATGGGTCCAGAGGAGAGCAACTCAAATGATCAGAGAGCTGGAGCACCTCCCTTACGATAACAGGCTGAGGAAGTTGTGGTTGTCTAGCCTGGAGAGGAGGAGGCTCCCAGGCCACCTTCTAGCAGCTTTCCAGTCTCTGAAGTGGGATACAAGAAAGCTGTGGTAGGGCTTTCTTACATGGGTGCATAGCGAGAGGATATGGGAAAGGATTCCAGACTTTAAGAGGGGAGATTGGGATTGGACATGATGAACAAATTATTTCCTGTGAGGCTGGTACAGGTTGCTCAAGGCAGTGGTGTCTGCACAATCCCTGGCAGTGTTGAAGGCCAGGTCGTCTGGGGCCCCAAGTTACCTGCTCTAGTGAAGGTGTCCCTGCCTGTGCAGGGAGGTTGGAACTAGATGATCTTTAAGGTCCCTTCCAACCCTG
>JAOXOE010026706.1:0-20738 GCA_028565055.1 Phoeniculus purpureus
TGTTGCAGGTGGATTGGACTAGATGATCTTTCGAGGTCCCTTCCAACCCCTAATGATTCTATGATTCCGGATTCCAAGGTACCAAGCAAAGAGCAGCTTCTAATTCCTGTGAATAGATTTGTTCAGTGCGCTACACAGCACCCTCCAAACTTGAATAAGGAAGTTTCAAAGAAGCTTCAGCATTGCCCAGCTGCCCAAGATACAAATAAACAGTTAATTACAGTTTTACAAATTTAAAATAAAAAAGTTACACCATACTGAGTCTCATTACAAGTCTTTTAGTCTTCACAAAGTAGAATAAAGGTATATGATTAGCTGCAACAGTTGAATACGGCCCTGAAACACCCTTTAACATTAATTGATAAATAACTGCTGCATCTCTTCCTTTGTCCATGGAAACTCTAACGAGGTAGTGCAAATACAGAAAAACTGCATTTGGTACCGTATCAATGGGATGTTTTTCTCTCAGTTAATCTGCACTGCTTCTATAAAAATGTCATTAAACTGTTGTCCAGTTTCATAGCAAAAGGCTGCTTTTGCCCCAGCTTAGATGTGTCTATCTCTTTCAGTGTGTTGTCAACTATGAACAATGGAAATGACAAATAAAAATCACCTGTTCAGGTGATTAAGTGCATGGGAAAATCTTCAGTTAATGATCTTCAGTTAAACTAAACTGGTTCAATAAAATATGGGCAATATTCAAAATTACCATTTTTCCTTCTAAAGGAATTAGCTAACAGGGCAATTTAATTTGGATCATATTGTGACTCAGCAGCTTTTATTGGGCTTTTTACAAAAACTTTCTGTGTTAAGGCGCTCCATTATATTACTCTGAAGATTTTTTTAATATGTGGTTTATGCTGCACATAAACAATCACAGAAATTACTGAGTTGTTTCAAGTAGAAGAAAAAATCAAAGCCAACACAATAATATAGTACTGATTAAAAATTTACTCCTCTCCATATTTAAGTAACCAATCAGAGTGACAGAAAAGGAAACACTAAAGGGATGAAGAAAGCATGAAAAAGGACAAATATTCTGAAAGGACCATTGTTTCAGTGAGCTTAGAAATTCACTCAGTCAGTTGCCTGTCTCCAGCTGAAGTGCTCAGTAAATTCATACTCTCTGCTATCACAGATAGAGTTTACCATATTGCTGTACATGCAGATACCTGATGTGTCAGGCTTTGCAGTGAGGCTTTGCATTGAGTAACAATGTTTTTGATCACGCTCTCATATTCATATCTCAGAGCGAGGGTATGCAGCACTTCATACTGATCAAGCGAAGTGCCTGGATGGTTACTTCTAGCACGGAGACATGGGAACAGCACTGGACATCTCTTTCCTGGTGCTAAGGGGTGTCACAAAAATTGTATTATAAGATATCACCCAGAAACATGCCCCAGGACAGGGGATGAGTCCACATCCACTGCCACCACCTACACCTCCCCCCACTATGCAATACAGTGCACTACACAACAAGGCTGCCAGCCTGCAAATATACTTTATTCTACTTGGCCTCTGCTCAGTGCAGCAGCCTCTGCCTCTCACCAATGGGGGGGGACATCTGCTGTTAAGGTCTGGCACAGAGAAAGGCTGGTGTGATCCAGCTGCTTAAAAATGCAGTGTGTCCCAGTTTAATGCTCAAGCACAGGGGAGACTCCAGCATCAACTGGGTACAAACAGAGAAGATGGGGGAAGCACAGAAACGAGTTGGTATTTGACTTTGGCTGCAGTATTTTCAATGCCTGAAATATAAACCTGCCTTCACAAGCCTTCTGTAGGATATACAACTGTACAGTACAGACAGAAAACTGGTCTAGCACTTGGAAATGCAACTCCAACCCATCTTCTATGTAAAAGGTGTCTTAAGAAGCACAGACCAAAGGAATTAAAATCAAACTGATGTCACCTTTTAATGCAGCAGCTGAATAAGACAAGAAAATTGACATTATTGCTCATGTGCTGCTGGAAGAATAGTTTTTGAAGTTCACAACTGAAAATTCTCTTAAAACAGCAGTCATTTACTTTGGTCACAGCTTAGAGGGGGTGATCCAGCCAAAAGGAGCAAGGCAGTTAAAAACAATATGGGTAACGCTCTCAGTGCGTCTGTACACTTCACGTAAGGGCAACCTTGAAACAAAAGCTGAAATGCTACTGAGGGAACCCACAGCACAGGAAGGTAATTTGGAAGTAGTGTTTGCCGCAGTTTTGTAGGATTTGGGACATATGGATTGAGAATGTTGTCACTACCAGAGGAAAATCCTCCTCAGACTGTTCTTCTGTCATTAGTCTTGCATCTGAGGAGCACCACCATGGCAGACACAGCTGCACAATAGCAGATCACAATCCTACAGTCACTGCCTCACAAAAATTCTAAATTATGACTCTAGAGCAATAAAGCAGCAATGTAACTTGAAAGAAAAGACAACCTGACGAAACATTATTGCATTTTCAAAGGACAAGGTATAAAGAGAAAACCAATTTTTATGACACCACCAGCATGAATACTGAAAGAAATAATGATCACCTGAGTCACGCCTGTCTAAGAGCAGAAATACAGACACAGTGGCCAGGGCTATGAGGAAGCTCCCTGGTGTGACACATACTACAACCCCCAGTATTATCTGATTACAGGGTTTTCATTACTAGTAAGTCTTGAGGCAGAAATAGTGACCCAGTGGGGACTGCCAACAATGCTCTCTAGCATCCCTCTGCCAAGACATGCCCTTTGGTTTTATTTTATGGGCCTGTCCCCTCCCAGGCAATTATTGTGCCAGAGCTGAGCACTGGAGAACCAAACAGGCAATGATGCACATGAACAGAAAGACAAAAAGGTAAAACAAAAGTGAAATGACAGGGAGGGCAAGAGGGACAGCACTTGCCCATCCATCTTTCCAGGCACTGATCAAAGATCTTTTAGAACAGCATTTGGAATAGATGCATTAACTCATGCTTCAGACAGCTCAAGTTCAGGCTTTTAACTCAATTCTAAACATTCTTCTCTTTCTGAAAATACTGGCTTGTACAGCATGAGGGACCAGGCTGTGCTGCACAAGAGTGTCAAATACAAAAGTGACACTGGCGAAGGGCTACAGGACAGTACAGGGCAAGAAACAGAAGAAAGACATTGCATCTCACTGAAGCAGCAGGGTGAATCTCAGGCGTGCCAAAAGCAGTTACTGAAATGAGAAAGCATTCTGCCAACCACAGCCAACAGCCACCCGTACAGATGCTATGGGGCATCTGGACTGCAGTTCTGTAACATTTCAGAGTGTTCCACAGATGGGGTACCTCCAAATACACAATGTCAATATTTTACCGAGTGCGAGATAAAAATAACAACCAGCAAATTACCAGCAGCTTTCCATAGCAATGAATTCTGTGTCTTGACTACAAAGTGATTGGATGCTTAACTGCTCCTCAAGTTCCAGTTCAGTAAAAAGATTTTAAGCCTGTATTTAAAAATAAGCAGCACTGTGAGTCTTTTCATGAACATTAGTGATTTTTCTGAGCAAGAACCTAGGTGACAAAAAAAGTCAAGTTGATCAGTTCTGTGCTAACTCCTAGAGGGTATTTCACACCACTATGAAAGCTGTCCATGACTAGAAGGTGAGCAGATACCATGGTTACAGTCATGGGATGAGATTTAAAATAGAATACTAGAACAAACATGCTGGGTTCATTTACGTTTTAATTAGCTAAGCCACTGTAAGACCAGACAAATGTCTCTCTTCCACTGATCTTTAGCATTTGGGTCAAAAGAGAGCTTGACTAACATTTTATAGCTGCACACATACTCTGAAGACACTGTCCTTAAAAATCACAGTTCCCATTTACATTTTTACTGAACAAAATACAAAACACAAATGGTGTGCCACTTCCAAGGTACTGAAGAATTAGCCTGTGCTCAGGCACAAACCACATTATCCTTCTTCTGTATGCTGATCTGTAACAGACTTGATTTCCCACTGATTTAATTCTTACGCAATCCTTTAAAAACTCTCTCGCCCCCAATAAGTGATGCAAAACATACTTGGAGGTGGGAAAAAAACCTGACCAAACCTAAACCAAAATGACAACTCCAGCAGCACAAATCCCAGATTTTTTTCATTATCACATCAATGTCTTTTCATTACCACTAAGCCCTTACTCAGACCATTCCCATAAGAAATTGCATTTAAACAGAACAAATAGCTACCAACTCTCATGCACTTTGCAGTTCAGAGCACTGGATACGGTCACACTTGCCTCCCCTGGACCTGGGTTTTACTGTAGTCTGTGTAGTGCAGAAATCAGTTTTGTCAGTCTTAACTTTGACCAGATGCCTTTTCCTAGCACAGTCCCAAAAAGACTATATAACACATACTTGGCATTGGGTGTGTTATGGCCCCAAGCCTAGATATTATTTTTCTTAATTACTGTACTTCACCTTGGGTAGGCTTAATTAGTTTCAAAGTAGTATGAGAAAGACACTGATACTACACAAGGGCACAAGAAAGAACATTTTAGCTACATTTTAATACTTACTATCCAATTGCTTAATTAAACATCCCAACAAAAATAAAAATGTAACTGTTTTATCTACCTTGAATTTGGGTGCTAAGATTCAAGAGGGAATACAATAGAGAGACCTCTTACAATAAGGTCTCAGTACAGGTATCATACAGAGCATGGCCAATGCTGCCATGTGAAATGTATTTATTTGAGTTGGTACCATCTGGGTTTTCACGAGCAGTGGAAGGAAATGGAACCAGACTGATTTAAAGTAATTTACAACCACTCTATCAGCTTTCCAGGAAAGGCTCACTAAGCTCATCTTATGATAAAGAAAGAGACATGAACAAAACTATTCCACTGCCTGTTTTGGGACATGCTTTCTGGTCACTTATAACACAACAGTTCCTTAAGGAAAGCTTGTTTGACACAGCCCCAGGGAAGGATTTTTCAGCAATTGTTCTACTAAGGAGTGGTAACAGGAGGAGAAACAAGGGATCATCACATCCACTACAGCCTTAGAAGAGTATCTATTTGCAGACAAATGATACCTTGCAGATATGTAATACCTTGCCAGCTGCTTCCACTTAAATGTACTGCCCATTACATTTCCTCTTGGAGGGCAAAGAGAGCTGCCTGTCCAAATAAGTGTCCCTCAGACTGAAGGAATAAAGTTGCTTGGGCCGTATGCCTGAACCACTTACCTGAGACACCCATAAGCAAATCCTGAAAACCATGAAGCAGCCCTAGAACTAGGCACTCTGACTTGAAGCATGTCCTTAATTAAGGACAGGTCTGTCATTTTCCTTTCCAAAATTCACCTGCTAGGGCTGGACTGCTGCTGTGTGTCTCTCAAATGAGTAGTGTTCTTCCCTGGATATTTCAAAGCTCCTGCAGATCTGTGCCACACAGTTTATTAAGATCAAACATGAGCAGTTAACAACCGAGGCAGGCAGGCAGACACTTCAGATCACAGCAGGACCTAAGTATTTTAATTAATATTAATTACAGAAATTGCTTGAAGCTGAAGCAAGACAAGAGCGCCAGTGCAGATTTTGTCCAAAAGGCACTGAAAGTCACATTTCAAATTTGCAGGCAGCACAGCCACTTTCCCCTCATCAAAGCACTGTTTTGGGTTTTTTTTCTGGTTGAAGCAGTCAGAAAGTCAGAAAGGACTTTTATTGTCCTTTTCATTAGGAGAGTTTTTCTAGCAGCAGACAGATTCAGTGATGTGAATACACCCTGCTTGGTCTACCTTTAACACTGGACACCCATGCATTTGCACAGGCAGATCTATACCAAGACTGGCAGGCTAGACATGACATCCAATGGTCACAGGTTTCCTTGGCCTATGCAACTTCATATTACCTGAACTTCTCAAAGTGGAGCTCATCTGAAGAGGCCTTTAGGATTTGCTTCACTCAGTGAAACAGCATCATTGTTTTCCACACAGGTTTACGGAGAAGTGTAAGCTGGCAGATTTTCCTTCTAAACACCTGGGTCTAGCTGACAAAGCCATTGCCAGCACTCAGTCTGTGCCACCTCAGTGCATCCCACCCATGTCTGGGAGGCTGAGAGAAGAAAGAACACAAATGCCTTCCTTTCTGAATCATTCTCTTCTCTCTTCTGCTAAAGAGCAACGACAAACCCTCCTAGCAAAAAAGCTTAAGAATTAAAAGGCTACAGCATGGCACTTAGAGTGGCCACAAGCCTCTGCTTCACCACAAAACCAGAATAAGAATGATTAGGGCTGGGTAAGCCCATTAGTCATTATCTAGTAGGTGGTTAGACTCCTGCCGCCCACCTGGAGCTGGTGGAGCTGGCAGAAAGCACCAACATACACTACCTGAAGAAAGTTAGGCATTCACAGAAGCAGCGCAATTAACACAGATAACACAGAATTACTCTGAAGAGACACCAGGACAGATTAAGAAAAAAAAGCATATCTGAAACATCACTCTTCTTCATGGCTTCCTTCCTTCAGTGCTGTACCAGTCTGCAGAAAAAGTATCAACCTCTGAGGCAGCCCTGAACTGTCCCCTGGAATCAGGCACCAACCTTCTCCTTATGGGGAGGTCAAGTCTTTCAACACAGATCCAAGAGACTCAGAGGCTGCTCAGACTAAAGAGGGTGAGCATTGCTCTCTGCCCTGGTGATTACGGCTCTCAGCTGTGAAAAGGTGAGAACTCTAGTAGTCACAAGGCACACAAAAACCATTTTTGCATTTTAGCCCAAAAAGCATTGAAAGCGCATACCACCGCAGGCTACATGGTCTCAACTTGCAAAGCAAAAGGTTACATCAATTGATTCTGAGCACTGAGACCCAGGAAATCAATTCTGCAATGTAGGTACTGGCTAACTAGGAAGAGAAACTACAGCAAGGAAACAAGTAGTTACTGCTCCAGAGAGCAATTGTTGGTAAGGGATCTGTCCACAGATCCCTTGGGATTGTTGGCTTTGTATCTGCTCCAATTAATGTCTGCCAGCTTTATGTCTCTCCAGATGTTGTACAGACTCCTATAGGATTTCCTCTCTGCAGACTAACCAAACACCAGGAAAGAATCTGGGGTCTCCAATTCATTGATTTGCCTCATGCCAGTATAAATACAGGCACAGGTATTTGCTGTGCAGGGGACACCACATATTAAAATTGAGACTTTACTACACCACTAGCTGACAGAATGCTCCTGAGGCACAATAAGAAAAGGCTTTCCTCTTGCTCCAATGCAGACACAGGGAAATGGAGTCATGGCAATGACAGAGCAGCATTATGGATTTCCAGCTTCTCATGGTCATTGGCTTTGAGCCATTAACATTTCAAAATCTAAATCTGCTTGTGGCAGACTTTTGAAGCCTTTATGTGCTGCAGCTTTTAAAGGCCTAGCAGGAGCTGAGACAAGGCTAAGACTCAGCACTGAGACCAAAACTGCATCCTTGCATTGTTTTCTCTTATTTGAATTGCATGAAAAGTACTATACTTAATTTAGCATTTTCCGTCATTTGTCAACTGAGAAAGAAGCTCTAAGCTAAGTATTAGAAAGGCTTTTCCATGTTTTAAAACTAAGTCTAATGAAATTCAACTTTAATACCAATACACTACAACATATTTTATGTAAACAGTAGAAAGAATTAAAAGGCAGCTGAATTACTCAAAATGGTTTTTCGCAAATAATGGTTATATTATAACAATGTACACACAGGACCACCAGTACCTCCAATCAATCATTTTTAATGACATCTCATATGAATCTCATTGTCAGGAAAATAAATATTTTAGGAACTACTGATGTGACACCAGTTTTCTCAGTTGATTTTGTTGAGCAGATACCTCACACCCTAAAAAGGCTGAGATTGAGCACAGTTATAAGTAGGATAGGATAATGTTGCACCTCTTAAGACTCATGGTCGCACATTGTGGCAAACTGCTATATAAAGCTAATGCTCAGTGACAGCCTCTTCCCCTAATCCCTCAAAAATAACAGCAAACTACACCAGCAATAAGATTCTGAGAAGAATCCTGAAAAACTAAGTCTTTGCCATGCAGAGCTGCAGGTCGAGCCAAAGGTTCATGCTATTAGACCTCTGATAACCAGATAACCTCATGTTTCTGATACAGGGTATGCTGTGCATTGGGCACAGTCACAGGCTTTCTGTACCAACAGCATCCCCAAGACGCGCTCAGCCATTCCTTCCCATCATTCAGCCAAAGCCGATTCTCAACAGGGTTCTACAGAGCTCTTTCTCAAACTACCCTTCCCTCAAAGTCACTCACTGATGAGGTGCCATAACTTCTTGCTCATCTGAAACCTTCATGCTCTCAGTTCATCACCAGCCCTGCCTCTAGACCAAGCTTCTACTCCTTCACCACAACAACACACCTGGTCACACCAGCTGAGAACAAAATACTCCAGTTTGTCCTGCCCCAGCTGGATGAAGTCTTCTGCAATATCATTGCAGCAGGCTCACAATCATCTCCGGATGATGGTGTCCTGCCCAACCATAATTTTAATTCCTCGCCCTAAAACACACGTGCTGAAAGCAACCTGCTACCTACCACTGGAGCCCTGAAGTTGATAAAGTTTGAGGTTTATGTAAAGGTAATAGATATTTATGTGAAAAACACGGAGAACACGAGCCAATCAACCCAGTGACCACATGCGAAAGAGGTAAAAGAAAGGCCTGTAAGTCTCTTCAGTTCTCAGTGAGTGCTCTCTGAACAGCGTAAAACAGACACCTCTCTTCTGTGCCTCACAGAGCATCTCCGATCAGCACACAGAGTTGGACACACACACCACTATTTAAAAGAAGGGAAACCATCAGAGAACCAGCCAATGTACCCCAGAAAACCCTCCCACAGCTCACAGGGGCAGAGAGAGCTGGGCTTACCTCGCTTCCTGAGGCTGCTGTGCAGGTCACTGCTGAAAAGGAACCATGGTCTATGACTGACATTCAGCCTCGCCTCTTGCCTGAGCTTGCAAATCCAGGGGCTCTGTCCAACAGTCTGGTGGGTGCTGAGGCGTTAGCTCCTACTCACCCGCTCTCCGCGGCTCCCAACCAACCCCAGCCTTCGCTTCGGGGTGTCTCCCCTGCGCAGGGAACGGCGCCGACGGCCGCTCCGGAGGGGCCTCGGTGCCGCGGGCCCGACCCGTGAGGGCAGCGCCCAGCGGCCTAAACCTGTCCCTGAGGCTCCGAGTCCCCGCCAGGGACTGGGTCTGTGTGTAACCTCCCCACTGCCACTTCCCAGCTCCCTGAAAAGCCGCGGCCTAGCGCGGCCCGGGGCCCCCGGCACCTGCTGTCGCCCCAGAGCGCCCCCTGCCCACGGACCGGCGGGCAGCGCAGTCGGAGGGGCCAGCGCAGGGCCGGCACCGCCACCGTCAGCCTCTGCTTAGCGGGCTCGGAGCAGCACACCACGACGAAGTCAATGGAAAAAAGAAGGTGCTCGTTCTGCTTTGCAAAATTTTATTAGCAATTCAGAGTAACAAAATACATTTGTTGGTTCTGACAGTCTGTGCTAATCCCAGGCACATAAAAATCCGTATTTGTTAATGTCAAGGCACACAGATTTAACATCATCACCACTGAAACAATAAAAATAGTCTGGGTTTAATAAAAATACTTGGGTTTTTTTCAGGCTATCATTTAACTCCAGGTTCCTTCCATCTTAGAAATAATACACAGAAAATAGACTTTTCTTCCCCTACCAAAGACAATCCTGTCAAGTAAATTGTTTTCTCAAAATTTTTATCTCCCCTCCCAACACCCTACTCCCTTTTCCTTTGTGTGTTTTTCCCTTAAATAAGAAGAACAACTCCCAGGTTGTTCCCCAAACCCCACCAATGGTAAAGAAAGAAGCTAAGCCCTGCACTGAGAAAGGTACCCTCCCATACTGTAAACAAAACTTTAACTGGACCACGTTTCCCTAAAGTGGGGCTGAATTTCCACTGCAGTAGAATAGCCAGGGTGATGAACACTGAGGACACCACATTTGGAAAAACCCTGTAAAACTTTCTAACAAATTACAAACATGAGTCCTGAGAGGAATAGATTATACACCCCTAGCACACCCCTGCCTGGAACCATCTGGTTTGGGTTGACATGAGCGATGCTTGCTGAGGTTTCTGTGCAGTGACTGCCACATCACCCAGGAGCCACGTGAAGACATAGAACATCTGAGCACCACAGAGAAAGGCCAGCCCTGCTGCTCTCCTGTGAGTAAGCTGGCACTTCTGCCCTTATCTGACCTGGCAACAAGATTACTGAAGACCAAACACCATAAGTTGCCTGCAATGTCTCTGTTAAAACACCACATTACATCCTGTATTGATGTAGAATTAGTAAGCTGGAGCCTATGGCTTCACTCTGCCTGGCATCCTCTGCCCACCTAATGCATCCCATCTTGCTGAACACTTGTAAGAGAAATGACCTTATCTCCAGGAGAACACAATTCTGATGCAACAACCTAACAGTTGTTTTAAGGGCTTAATATTCAGAAGTGGGACTTACGTACACATCTGCCACCTCAAATTTGGAAGCTGAAGGAGTTTTGAAACTAGGGATTCAGAAAAATACCACTGACAGAGAATTAATTTGGTTTCCCATTGCCCAGGGAATGAACTAATGGTAACATGTGGGACAGGGAAAACAGGAAGCAAGATTCGGTAGGTAACCCAGGCAGCTTTTTATCCAAATACATGTTTTCAGTGCTCTATTAATGAGGGATTCCCTCCAGACACTGAAACAACGGATTTCTCACTATGGCTCCCTCAATATATACGGTACTGCACTTTTTGAGGATTCTGCCTCAAAAATTACACAGAAACCTCAGAAATCCCCCCTTTAATTGAATGTGAAGGTAAGTCCATACCCTGCTACCTAACCCTTGACCGGCCATATGTCACAGGCTATAGCAGCACAAGATATGACATAAAAGGAAATTAGTATCAAAATACAGTGTCATACTTGCCAAAACATTCGTTCTTCCACTTCCATAATTCCTATGCCTACATTCTCCTCCCCATCCTTCAACCTTCCCAGTCCAGGTTCACCTCTACTTCCTACACATCCCTCACATTTCTCTCTGCTGCTTCTTTTCACGTGCGCCATCTCCTTTATTTTATGTTTCTTTCCTCAAATTCTGCTTTCTGCCTCTCTCTTCCAATACTTCTCATACATTTCCTTCCTGCCACAGAAATTCTCTCTCATTAGTTTAGCTCACACCTTCAGCTCTGAAACCTCAGCCTAGATACAACAACCATAAGAATCAAACAAAAATAGGTCCATTCTCAATCTACAGTTGTTTGCAGCTGGCTTAATTTCTGACTTTTAATTTATATAATGGCAAAGTAAATATGAACCTCTAACACCTAACACAATGAAAAAAATCCCCTGGTCTCTACAAGTTGTTTGGTACCAATTAGACAACAGTGGCTTAGAATCATTAGAATGATGCAACTTCCTAGCACAGAGAGGTTGAATCAATATCACAGTGCTTCCTTGTTCAACTTTGGATATCACCCTCTGGAACAAGAGATGTTTGCGGCATGGGTTACATGTGAGCAGCACCTATACAAATAGGCGTTGATGAATCTCTAATTTGCTGACAATAAATTAAACCAACAAAGTCTATTAAATACTATTCTGCATATCCCTGGGGGTTTTAAGTGCTCTGTTTCGGTAAAGCATTCTGCCACCATCCTGTAAAAATGTTGTACTTGGATGCATGCAAGTCTAGAGACTTTTCTTGGCTCTTTTTCATCCAAAAATTGTCCTGGCTATTTCATCCCCACAGTGGCCAGAATCAGTTGTACTCAGATTTTAGCTAGTCTTCAGCCAGAGGCTGTGGGCAGAGCACAACAGTAACTGCAGTACAGAAGTATTTTCTGCTATGCTCATGAAATCAAGGTAATGATAGGTAATGGCAATATGATAGTCTCTTCATTAACAGCAGTAACAGAGTACTGCACACAGCTAACAAATCCAGTCAGATATCAGCCAAACATTTATGCTATTAATAAATGTTAAAATGACTCTGTAACAATGCAGTCTTAATCATTGTGCAAAATGTGAATTACTCTGCAGTAAAAGAATATCAGTAGAGACCCTATGACCTGAGTCCTGTTGATGTCACAAATAGACTGAAGTATCACTGAAATGCTCAACACATAAACACACCCCATCAGTGTGGGTGCTGCACTATTTCCCTGGGAATCTGGATCCTTAATTTTTTAAAATGCTCCATAGGCACTTAATGATGTCATACCAAGGATTCAGACAAGAAGCCAAGGTCTGTTGTCAGGCTGCTTTTTCCAGCAAGGATGGAAGTTTCCTTTATCTGTGGAATTCTGACTGTATTATGATATGCTGCTTCTCCTCTGACGGGGAGCTTTTCTTGGAGAAAAATCCTCACTGTCACTTTCACAGTTTCTCTGCAACAGAAAGGCCACAATGTTTCAGTCATGGAAATTAGATCATGCTCCTAAACGTGATGTTCTAGTATTATCAGTGTGTCACCTGTTGAGATAACTAGAACTAACAGAAATCTCAGTCTCATTCCAGATACTGTTGGGGTCCCCCACCCTCCAGCACATAGCAGTGCAGATCCTCTCCATGACTGCTCATTTCCGTCAGGCAGCACCAGTCACTGCTTTGTGATTCAAACATGATCTGCACCCTTTATGCTGCTCTCTTAGAAATAAATGTGGCTAGCACCTAAAGGGCCAATGGTCACCAAATTTCCTTGCCTAGTATTTCTGCCACAGTAACACAACTTAGAGCAGCATTAAAGACACACAAAGGATGCCACAGTCCCATCCATTTTCTCACCCAAAACCAATGCCAGCCTGTTGGGCTGTGCATCCACACACACCCCTAAAAATCACTGCACAGTAGAACTGGTCCTTCTTCTCATTTGAGAAAGATACCTACCAAACTTTTGTCTTGTATTAGGACCTTTTTCACCAACTGGTTGCACAATGAGACAATATGGTACGAAAGCTGCGGAGAGAGGGAAGAATGAGAATTTGACCACACGTACACAGGGCAAATATGTACAAACACACTTCATTTACCTACTGCATGTTACAATTTTATACATTCAGGCTCTAACTTGCCCTCTAAACCCATCAGGCTTGAGAAAACCTTACATGAGAAGGATTAAAGGCTTGCTCTCATACCTTCCATCGCCTTCTAGCATATTGCCTTCTAAAGCTTTCCATGTTAACAACAGATGCTTTCCGAACCAAAGCCTGTCGTTTGTCCACCGGCTGGAAGATAAAGAGCAATTTTATTGCTTGGCTCCCTTCAGTACAAAAAATACGTAAGATTCTTAATGTGCTCTGGAAGCTGTAGATTCATACAGATAAAACCAGAAGAAAAATAATTAAGGGTAGTCTATCCTGTGCCTGGACATGACCCCTTTGATCTCCAATAAAATCCTAAAACTAGTGTACAGTCAGCAGTCACAGTTATCTCTGGGCACAAAATTGTCCGAAGTTCTACTGTTGGCCCTTTCTAATCACTCAACAAGAAAAGTATCTACCGCACAGCACAGACCCTGATCTGGCCTCCCCTTTGGCTTCATGATGATCCACATACCAAAAAATACCCTAATAAACAAGCGAGAACAACTTTTTTAGGCAAAGGTCTTGATGAAGGACAACCTAGCAAAAAGGGGAGGTAACTGAGGGGATACAAGAGGTTGTTAAGGCAGTGCTTTCCTTTGCAAAGTTGCTTCTCAGTGCTCTGTCTCTGTGACAAGGTTCCAGAGACCTGACAGAAAGGAGATGAAGCTGTTTGCTAAAAAAGCAGTCAAACATCAGATCAAGTCCACAGAAATACAGGAACTGCTGCTCAGGGGGCTTGCACCTTCATTCTAGAAATCAAATCAGATTAGCACTAAGCCAAACATCACCACACTATTAGGTTCCATGCTATCTCCTAATTTTTATATTAGCATTTTTCACATTTTAGCCTTTTCAAGAATAACTTTAAACCAGAGATATATTAGGGCCCTTTCATTTTATTTTAACACATCTGTCCTGGATTGTGCTTCTCCAGGTTCTTCTCTTCCCATGCTGATTTCAACATCATAGAAGGATGGAATAAAAACGTTGTGCTATGCTACAGAGACTTTGAAGAAACACAGGTAAGTCTGAGACAGTCATTTCAGATCTTTAGATGGAGAACACATGAATTCATGCAAATGTGAAAGCTAGAATAACTTCAGAAAGCACTAACTGCACTCTATAACTCAAATATTAAAATGGTACTTGAGAGCAGCCTTTCTCCTGTCTTACACACAGGAAACTGTGAAACAGGAAAAGCTGGTCGATAAACCCGTCTGCTTATCAACATCTCAGGAAGACTCAGGTAACCCCCCTCTGTGAGTCATCTTCTGCAATTAGTCCAAGACAGACAGACAAAAAAAATTAGAAGGTGGCCCTAGAAAAGTCAATCCATGGCAGCTTTGGTCAACATTAGACGCACTAGGAATCACAGAAGAGTTGAGTTTTGAAGGGGCCTCTAGAGATCATCTAGTCCAAAGCCCTGCTCTAAGCCTGGTAAACTGCTGCAGTTTGCCCAGGACCATGTCCCACTTGGATTTCAAAGAATGGAGACTCCACAACCCCTCTGGACAGCATGTTCCAATGTTTGGCTGATTTTTTAGGAAGTAAGTTTATTAGCTTCTTTTCACATTTAAACACAATTTATTTCAATTTGTGCCTACTGCTGCTTGGCCTGTCACTGGATAGTACTGAGCAGAGCCTGGCTCCTCTTTTATTTACTCCACTCCATTCCACCATGTACTTATACAGATCGAGAAGGTTCCCTCTACCACCCTGGTGCAGAGCCTTTTCTCTTTGGCACTAAACAAGCTCAGCTCTCTGGGCTTCTCCCACTTTGGTAGACACATCAATCCCTTAATCATCTTCACAGGATTCTATCTAACTCACTCCAGAACGTGGATTCTATCTAACTCACTGTCAGAATGCTTTTCTGACAAACCCGTAATAAAATGTGAAACAGCTGGCTGCCATTTTGTATTAGTGATGAGAATACATGCTACCTGAAACACTCAAGCTTTGGCCTTTAATCACACACAGTATGACAGACCAAGACATCTGGTAACAAATATATGATGAAAAAATTGCAATAACCAAGTATGGAAAAGTAGGACAAAAAATTTACCAGAATTCAGACACATCCCTGATTTTTCTGGATGCCAGTATGGTGTTAAGGAACAGATGCTCCACAAACACTGACACCATCCTTCTGAAAACGAAGCACTTTTCAACTCCAACCACATCAAAACTTGCACTGACCAGAAAAGTGTATCTGACAGATAGAGGTAGAAAGCAGATCTGGTAAAAGTGAAAAAAGAAAGTCCAAGAATGAACCCTTCAAAAATCATAGAGTTTATGGGGTGACAACCATTCCAGCAGTTCTGATCTGCATATGTAGGAGATGTGTAACCCAGAAATATTTATACTGAACCAGCCTGGAATGCAACCAAGACAGACACCTGAAGAAGCAAGAGCCTCAAATGAGAATGGAAAATATCACTGAGGACTTGAATGTTTTTTCAGCAAAATAATGTACAATATTAATGAGACAACAAATTCATTTTTCTCATCAAACGCTGTAGCTACAGTATACTTGTGCAGGTATCCCAGCAGCAATTCAAGAAGCCATTAGATCAGCTAGACCTCATCCTCATTCAGATGTACACATCATTTGCATATAATAGAATTGGGATGGTTGAGCATTAAATGTCATTTCCTTGTGCTACAGATGGCAGTGGTGCAACAAAACACCAAGTGCAAATTAATATCGAATGAAAAAAACACCACTGGCTAAATGTGAGCTGTACAATCACCACAAAAGATCTGAGCACCCTTTCAGCAATAAAACCATTGCTGAATCACAACAGCTCACTTCACAGTATCAAAGACTCTAAATAACTGTCTTTCAATTTCTAAGAGTCTGCAAACCAGTAACCTTGTCATTTCCTCAATCATCAGAATATCTTTTCAAAAGCAGTGGGTCAGTGAGCTCCCTCAGCTCAGACTGCCCAAGCCACAAGAACTGAGTCAACACAATATTAACCTCATCCAAACACACTCTGGAAAAGAGTGACCTCACTTAATGTTCTCTTGGTGCCAGTGAATTTGTTCAAAAAGAAAATCTACATGAACAGAGAATACAATATCATGGCATACAAAAGGCAGATTCTCTTTCTTTAGTGTTTTTTCTGCAGTTAACTCTCACATAGTTTTAAGTTGGTTTTTAGGATTAAAATTCTCTCTCTCAAAAGAAATCCTCTGTTCTGGACAGTACCTGATGAGTCTTCAAGCTCAAAGGAACTGCAAAAGTGATGAATGCAGCATTCCAAGAGCATAACAACTGGACACATTTAAAATTCTCAATAGTATTTGCCACAATGGAGTCCAATTCTTCCCAGCCATCAACACCAGTTTGCTCAGTACACCTCCTGGCTATCTACACTCCTCAAAATTTTTGAAAATTTTGTGCAAAGAAAGATGCCACAGAGAGCATATCCTGTTTCCATCCTCCACTGCCAAGTACAATTAAGAAGCACCCATAACTTTCTTGGGTAACTCTTGTCAGCACTGTGAATTTTCAGCAGCCTCTGCCTAGCTTTATAGGACACGTCACACATACTCTCCTCAGTTGAGATGCATGATTTTTATCATTTTGTCTCTAAGTTGAAAACATTCTCAATAATGCTGCAAACAACAGTAGTCCAATTTAGTTAGGTCATTAGCTTCTCTGGAAAAGGAGGAGAGAGGCTGAGCAGTGAAACATGTACTCTAATACGTACAAAGATCTATTCCAGATAGACTTGAGCAGTGAATCCATCTCATTGATTCCTGGACCTGTGTAACACTCACTCTGCAGAAAGTTCATACAGCTAAGCAGAGAGGCTGTAAACTGCCTGCAAAACTCATGCTGGCAACACACGAGCTTGGCATCTCATTTTCAGCTACTAACCATACCATCAGGGAAGAACTGCATCCTGCATAAATAACCATTTATTGTGTCCAAACCCAAGACAGGTACAGCTGTGCATATTAATACTGTAGAATAAAAAGGCTTCTTAGAAGCACAAGACAGCATAGCATAATTCAAGTTTGGGCCATCTTCTGCTTTCTAAAACTTCAGAAAATAAAGCTTCACAGCAAGAGCACTAGTCTCAAATTCCACACCATAAATTAAATTAGTTGTAGCTTTGTTATCATTCTTAGTGTAAAAAGCAAACCAGAGTCTATATAACCATTTATCACTCACAGACTGATACCTGCACTATAAAATTACATGCACAGTTACACGTTAAGATCATTACCTATTCCCAGTTTTGAATGGGATTTCTGAGGTATAGGACAGGAAGCTTAGCTGAATTTTAAACTAAAGGATTAATCAACAGCTAAGATATTTGATGGTAAAAGATGTCACCCTGCAAAACCATCCTAAAAAATGTTATTGTTTCTTAATAATACTATTTAATAATTTCTTAAATATGTATCCCCTGTGGTCTATAGAACAGCCTGCAGCAGGTCTATATGTTTGTTTCCTTCATCCAACCAAAGATTCTATCATGAGATTTTTATTAGTTTCCAGCTTATATTCCAAAATCAATTGCTTAGCAATCTTCAGAAACTGTAAAAAATGATGAAGTATGATATAGGCAATGGAAAAGGCTATAGGGTTAGGTGTGTCCATACCACTGTGAAAATCCACTCCCTGTACATCAGACACTGAATACAGAGGGAAAAACACTTCAACACTACAAACCACTGAGAATTTATGGTTTTGGTCAGCATATTGTGCAATACATTGGAATTTCTATTTTAATTCTAGGAGACGTTTTCATGTAGAATATATGCACTGAAAATTGTGTGAGCCACTGTACATTGAAACAGGTGTCAAACTCTGCACCTAGCCTGGTCTCCAACATTATTGATTTGATTCTGCTACATCAAGATTCAACCCTGCAAGGAATTCTTCATAATGACATCTATTTAACAGCTCCATTAGTGATTCGTTAATATCTTTGTTGAAAACAGAGTCAAATTTTCCATTCACGAAGGCTTCATTTTCCAGCTGAAAGCTACTCATTAAATCCTGTATCCACTTGAGCTCCCCAGAAAGTTCTTGACTAAGAGATTCATACTGACTTTGCAGATCAGCGTATTTCCCAGTTATGCCTGTAAGACTCATGCCTACAGTATTAATATCATCTTGCAGATGCCTTTTCAAGGATTCGGTTTTACGGTATTCATACTTCAGCTGTGAGAGCTTGTGCCTCACACTTTCATTCTCTTCTTTATACCAAGCTTCTTTCTCATTATAAATGGAAACTAGTGCTTCAATGTCCTCCTGCAAGGAATCATGGGACGCAGCCAAAGCACTGAAACCCCGTTCCATAAGTGAAATGTCTTCTACTACCCGGGCAAAGCGTTCAAAGTTGACGTAGGTGTTATTGGGAGGCATACTCGAGTGGCATTTTATAGTGTACTCTCTCAGGCGTTTTGTCTTCAGCTGTGTGTTCTCAACCTTTTTGTTTTCCTGGACTTTCGTTTCTTCTTTCAGCTGGTGAGTTGTCAGACAGAGGAACCAATATTACTGAACATTTACAAGGCAGCGCAGTAATTCAGAAATTCTACACGAAGGATGCATCCTGAACTTTCACAATGCTGGAAGATTCTTTGCTCCCACAGATTTTCCTTCATGCATTTGATTAAAAGAAAAAAACCCCCAACCCACAAGGCCAAAAATGAATGTGACAAGTGATGTGCATTCACTCCAATGTGAGAAGTGTAAGTAACAGGGTCACTGTTTATTTTCATGTTAATTTTCATCAGTTAAGTGTCTCACAGCCACTAATATTTATAAGAAGAAAAACAACAGCCCTGAAAACACTCTAGTTAATGTTTTGTGCAATGCAAAGCAAAAAATGAATTTCAAACCTCCTCATTAGTCATGCTGAGATTAACTAAATGTATTTTCAATAACAGATTCATCCACAAAAGCAAGCAATGTTTATGATGAAAAAACACACAGACACAAACACAAGCAAATGAGCACACTTGGTATTGCAGTTCTATTTTGAAAAAAATTCTATTTTCCACCTTGTCTGGAGTCAGTTCTCAACTCAAGAAAGCACTAAACAAAATACACAGTATCTGTCCATGCAAAAAAGAGAAAGGTGGAAAAATGCAAAGCCCAGTCCAACTTAGGCTAGTGCAATGTGCAACAAACATCAAAGCTTGGTCACCTTCATTTGAAAATCATGATAATAAAAAGAAGTGACTTGCAGATAATCAAGGATTTAGTGAGATCCACCCAATTTGTCCCCAGTACATCTCCTTCAGACACGTAGAGACACTAAGTACTTGGGGGATATTTTTCAATTTAACACACCAGTAGCTGAGAACATAATCTCCGCTTTGCTCACAGTGAAAAACAAGATTTGTCTCTCTATTCAGTCTTACCATTATCCACGGATGAGACAGGGCTTCCTGAATTGTCAGCCGTTTCCTGAAAAACAACAACACAAAAAAACCCCACAGACCTGAACAAGAGGTATCTGGTATATAAAGTCCATTGACCCACACTTCTTCTAGGTTTCATAAAAAGCATTTATCAAGGTAATCTCAGGACTACTAACTCTAAAATTTCTGAGTTCTGTTTCTCAATGAGGCATACAGCTTGCGTATAGTTTAGTATCTGTGCTCAGTAAGGAGCTGTCCTCAACACTAAAATTTTATTTCTTACTGATCAAAATATCTGCCTATATTTTTGTGTGCCCTTCCATAAAAAATGATCAAATATTATTTTGGTTTGTTCATGCTTAGAAAATACATTCTTTCTATACACCTTTAATAAGACTGTGTCTGAATCAAGATATACAACATTAATTAGATCAAAACTGTCCTTTGGAACACATACCACATCACTACAGTAGCTGCCATTTCATGAAAGCAACATTTTTAAGAAGAATACTCCAAAGCTAATCAAGCCTGATCAGTCCTACCTAACTTCTTTTTGCATTGTACAGTTCGGCAGACAGCATGTTAGGAGCACTGAAAATCAAAGGTAGAAACCCAGCATTGCACCAGGGACTGCCTCTGTACATGGGACAAATATCAGTAGCACTGGCTTGTCCTGAGGCTGCTACACCCCACCTACTGTAGCCTATTCTAAAGCCTGAGGATTTGCATAATTCTTGACTAAAACACTGGCGTCTTTCTCTCCAATATCTATTTTCTCCCCCAGTTATTAAAAAGAACTGAAATGCCTGACTTCCTTCCGTAACAAATGGTTTTGCAGGGAAGGAGATGCTACTTCTGCATCCTTAAAAGCAAGTGTCGGGACTGGTGTCATCAACAGGGGTTTGGATTCTATAATCACGGCTCAGTTTACAAGGCACCAGAGCTGCAAACAACTGATGGGATGCACTTGTCCCAGAGGGGAAAAAGGATCCTGGGGCAGGAATTGGCAGGACTCATTAACAGGGCTTTAAACTAGGTTTGAAGGGGGAAGGGGTTAATAGTTTCCTACTGGCTGGTGACAAACAGTGGGGCAGCTCACCAGAGGCAGAGGGATGGAGAGCCAATAAGGGCCCTCAACTTGCCCTGGGGCAAACCAGAGATGATGCACCAGGACAATCTGAGGAAATCAAGGGGAATTGGCACAAGAGGAGGACAGGGCCAGCCCAGCTG
>JAOXOE010026707.1:0-20736 GCA_028565055.1 Phoeniculus purpureus
AACACAGGAGGTTCCACATCAGTCTGAGAAGGAACTTCTTCCCAGTGAGGGTGACAGAGCCCTGGAAGGGGCTGCCCTAGTGGGTTGTGGAGTCTCCTTCTCTGGAGACACTTAAAACCTGCCTGGATATGTTCCTTTGCGACTTAGTCTAGGGAATTCCGCTGTGGCAGGGGGAATCAGACTGGATGATCTTTCAAGGTCCCTTCCAATCATCCATAATGTTCTGTGATTCAGTGAAAGCTTATAGGACATGATAGGAATCTTTTCCTGGTGCTAAGCTTTATAAGTAAAGAAGTCAACACCTGATTATATCTAGTCATGCTAAAAACTGTTCATTGCCAGTGCTAAACAATCTGTTTGCCATACAAAACCAACAGAAATACTGAATATTTTCTACTTTCACCTAATGTTTCCTCAAGCAAAATGCCAATCTTAATTAAAGCACTAGTACTTTCTGTTTCTTGCCATAGTCTAATTTTCCTCATCAGTCACACATGGTCATGGCACGAGAATACACAGTATGACAGCTAGAACATGGTAAATGCTAAAAATCATTCCATTACCTTTATCCTATATTATCCTTTTCACAAAAAATGAATTTAAAACATCCTTCAGGACACATCATGCTTCCTGGACACCAGATCACACAGACATTTAAAAACCTGATGTTATTTACATATAAAAATTTTCTCCTGTGAAGATATTCATGGTCATGAGTACATCAACCAGGAAGAAAGTGTCATAATAAAATAAGACTTATAAAAATGAACAAGTTCTTACTAGAAGTCAGGAACACAATAGTCAACACCATAATGTGTTTAGGGGTCTAACAGTTTGGGACGGCCTTTGACACAGGTGTGTAGCAAAAGGACAAGTGGAAAGACTTCTAGACTTGAAGAGGGAAGATGGAGGTTGGACATGAGGAACACATTCTTTCCTGTGAGGGTGCTCAGATGCCGGAGCAGGTTGCCCAAGGCAGTTGCAGCGGCCCCATCCCTGGCAGTGTTGAAGGCCAGGTTGTCTGGGGCCCTGAGTAACCTGCTCTAGTGAAGGTGTCCCTGCCTGTCCAGGGGGGTTGCAGCTGGATGATCTTTAAGGTCTCTTCCAACTCTGGTCATTCTGTGATTCTACTTTGTGACTATTAAATGAAGGCACTGGCTTAAGATTGCAGCCACATGGACCTGACAGAGAAGTGTCTGCTTTCTGTGGCCTGAGTGCAGGGAGAACTCAGGTGAAATGGCCAAGGTAGAGGGTCTCTTTCTGCTCAAAATCTCTTTGAAACACATGCATTGCTGAGATTGGAAAGGTCATGCTAAAGCGCAAATACATTATGAACTTGTTCATTACCAAGATACATGGAATACCACCTCTGTGCCTGTGCACACTCATCACAGAATCACAGAACAGTTGACACTGGGAAAGACCTCGAAGATCATCCAGGCCAGCCCTGGACCTAACATCACCATAACTTAGACCAGGGCACTAAGGGCCACAGCCAGGCTGTCCTTCAATACCTCCATGGATGGGGACTCCACCACTGCCCTGGGCAGTCCATTCAGGGCTCTGATCACCCTTTCCAGGAGGAAGGGCTTCCTAATGTCCAACCTAACCCTCCTCTGGCAGCTTCAGGCCCTGCCCTCTCATCCTGTCACTGGTTACCTGGGAGAAGAGCCTGACCCCCACCTACAACTTCCCTTCAGGTAGTCAGAGAGGGAGAAGGTGCCCCCTGAGCCTCCTCCAGGCTAAACACCCCAGCTCCCTCAGCTGCTCCTCATCAGCCTTTACCTCCAGTCCTTTCCCCAGCCTTGTTGCTCTCTTCTGGACTGACTCCAGCCCCTCAACCTCTTTCTTGAAGTGAGGGACTTAGCACTGCCCCCAGCACTCGAGGGGAGGCCTCCTCAGGGCCCAGCACTGCCCCCAGCACTCGAGGGGAGGCCTCCTCAGGGCCCAGCACTGTCCTCAGCACTCGAGGGGAGGCCTCCTCAGGGCCCAGCACTGCCCCCAGCACTCGAGGGGAGGCCTCCTCAGGGCCCAGTACAGAGGGACAATAATGTCCATAGCCCTGCTGGCCACACTATTGCTGAACCAATCCAGGATGCTATTTACCTTCTGGGCCACCTGGACACCCTGCTGGCTCCCATTCAGCTGGCTGTCAACCAGTACTGCCAGGTCCCTCTCCAGCCACTCATCCCCTAGTCTGCAGCTGCAGGGGGTTATTGCGGCCAAAGTGTAGGACCCTGCCCTTGATCCTGTTAAACTTCATTTCATCTCTGCCCATAACATTGTCATAACTCTGTTATAGCGCTTTTCTTATGAAAAAACCTTTAGTTGCCTGGCTCTGCCTAATGAATTGGAGGTGAGACAGAGGCAGAATTGGGTGTCACCAGTTCTCCTCATTGCCAGGAATAAAGAGAAGAGAAGCTACAAGAGTAGGTGCATAAGAAGAGAAGACTGGCAGGGAATACCCAGGAGTCTCTGCCTCGTCTCCAGACAAGGGAAACGTGTGTTTCTAATGGTCTCTTTTTATAAAGTGCATTCAGATAAGGCTGGAGGGTTTTTCTAATCAGTGCAAATCCTTATTATAAGCTCTTCAATCTCTCTATCTGGCAAAATAATCAAGAAAACACAGAGCTGCAGGTACTGACAGCACAAAGTAAAAGTCAAAGTACAAGTCATTGCTTGTACTATTTTTTTTATTTTTTTTTTTTACAACCTTGTATTATTTTACCACTTTCATGCACCAGCTACGTTATGCAGCACATACAGCATGTTATTTTCCACACATCCCATGAAATGTGTCTCTACTCAAAACTTTGAGCTGGTGTTAACACTTAAGGTATTCCCCACAATATCAGAGTGACTTGCATATATGATGGGCATAAGAGACCAACAGTTTGAACTATTCAAGCACTTCTGATGTTTAATTACAGAATCATGGAATCATCCAGGTTGGAAAAGACCCTCAAGATCATCAAGTCCAACCATCCACCCTACAGCCAGCCCCCAACTGCTAACCCGTCTCCTGAAACACCCTGGCTGCATTTGAAAAACCAAATTCTATTGAAGTGAGAGATCATCTCTTCAATATAGAATAAAGGAGCTGTGGAACATTTCTGGAGTCCCCAGTACAGGAAGGATGTAGACATACTGGAGCACATCCAGAGGAGGGCTACTAAAATGGTCAGGGGAAATGAGGACAGAGAGTTGGGGCTGTTCAGCCTGCAGAAAAGACAACTCCAGGGGGACTTTCTTTTGACCTGCCAGTACTTGAGGAGGGGGTCTACATGAAGGCAGGGGAAGGTCTTTTCAAGAGGGTTTGTATGGACAGGACAAGGAATAGTGGGCTCAAGCTGGAAAAGGATAGATTTAGGCTGGATATTAGGAACTTCTTCGATGTGAGGGTGGTTGATGGCTGGAATGGGCTGCCTGGGTGGGTGGTGGGGGCTCCATCCCTGGAGTCATTTAAGGTCAAGGTCAGGCCTGATGAGGCTCTGAGCAACCTGACCTAGGTAGAGTTGTCCCTGTGTAAGCAGGTTGGACTGGATGATCTCTAGAGGTCTCTTCCAGCCTGGAACATTCTGTGATTCCATGACATTTAGCAAGTCTTAAAATTAGGTACTTCAAGTTAATGTAATCTTTCCACAAATGTGCCTGCAGATATGCACTACTAAATATTAAAGTCTGGCCTTTCAGCAAAGATATAAGTAAGAATAAAATGTTTTTAAGAAACACATCTAACATGAAATGCTTGAGTTTTAGTAAGGGAAATTCTTACTGTTTTAAAAACATCCAATGGAAGGAAAAAAATTGAGATACATCTATTCATTCAATTGAAAATCAAAATAGCTGGTGCAATTTCCATTTGCATACCTAAATGTGAGTAAGACACTTCAGGCTTCTGCAATAGTAAGAATTACTTTTGAAGATATATTGGTTGTCTTTTGTCAATACTCTTTACTTTCCTCCAAAATCAGTATTTTGCAAGTACTTGGTACTCTGGAATAACAACAGCTTTAAACTGTACCTATCTCATCAGAGAAGAGGGAAGATTGACTCCTTTGCTGATACTGACAGTAGCTGAGGTGGGAAGGCACCTCTGGACATCCTTTAGCCCTACTCTAGCTCAAAACAATTTTCACCGACAACAGGTTGCTCTACTAAAATCTATTAAGATCTTGGGACAGTGATGGATGGAGCTGTCAGGCAAGAAGATCATTGTCTTGTTTCTAATACAAGCATCTTGGCCTGGATTAGAAACTGTGTGTGCACTACGAGTAGGGAGGCGATTGTCCCCCTGGACTCAGCACTGGGGAGGCTGCACCTTGAGTAATAGGTCCAGTTGTGGGCAGCTCAGTACAAGGGAGACATCGAGGGGCTGGAGGGACTGCAAAGGAGGGCAACAAAGCTTGGGAAGGGCCTGGAGAATAAATCTGATGAGGAGAGATTGGGAGAATTTGGGCTGTTTAGTTTGAGGAAGAGGAGGCTGAGGGGAGACCTCATTGCTCTCTACAACTGTTTGAAAGGACCCTGTAGAGATGTTGGTGCTGGTCTCTTCTCATAGGTCATTAGTGACAAAAACCAGGGGGAAGGGCTTCCAGTTTCAACAGGGGAGGTTTACATTAGACATCAGGAAGAAATTCTTCATGGAGAGTGGCCAGGCATTGGGCTGCCCAGGGTGGTAGTCGAGTCTCCATCCCTGGATGTGTTTAGAAGTCGCTTAGATGTAGTGTTGGGGGATCTGGCTTAGCGGTGACCTTGTAGAGTAGGGTTGATGGTTGGACATAATGATCCCCAGGGTCTTTTCCAACCTGAATGATTCTGTGACTCTTACCAGGGCTGGTGTGCTTCACAGATGAGAAGAAAGCAATAGCAGCAGTATAGTTATCAGGGAATTTAAGATGAGAGCGCAGTTCCCTTGTCCACAAATGTAACTACTTAACAACAATACAAAGCATTTGTGAAAAGATAAAATAAAAAAAAGAATTATGGAAAAAATACATAATAAAAAGGAGTGGGGTGGAGAAGAGACAGGAATAAACGCAAAAAGTCATCTCATTCCATGTAATGGCTTGTTAGGAAAATGTTTTCACACTTCAGTCGCTGAAACTAGACTGAATCTCCACCCTGTGTAATGTCTGCATTTTAACTGTAGATAATTGAAATGGAACACACCAGCCTTTACTTATCCTTCTTAATGAAAGTTATCGTGTGGAAAAGGTAAATCAGTAACAGCTGAGATCAAACATACCAATCTCCTTTGGAGTATACAAAGCTTTCATTTATATGAGTCTTTACAACCTGACTGCCCTTCCCGTTTAAGAACAGCCAGTGAAACGTTGCCCAGTTACAAAAGACCTTCTCTCTTAAGAATTCTCTGAGCTGTTTGAAAGAGTAGCCCAAATGAATTGCTGGAATGACCATTGAAAGGGCTACTCGTTAGCTATGACTGTCCTTGGGAATCAGCCAGATGTGAGGTAACAAGACCACAAAATGCTGTTGGTATTGGCAGCAAAGCCAAGGTTCATCATAGTACCTCTCGTCTAGACTAAGGATGTAAAAGGAAATAGAAAACAATTCTTCAACTATATGTGCTTGATGTTCCATCCCCTTTTTCTATAGAAAAATATAAGACACTTGGAATTTTTCATTTTTATTTGGGAAAGACAAATTTGGAAACCAGAGTGACTCATGCTGGAAAGTGTCTGACTGGCATGTGATAGCCATCTAGATTCAGAAAGTTAAGGCTGTAGGAAGAGTTTGAAGAAGGCAAACTCTTGGATTCAGATTTTAGTGTGACTTAACTCTTTGTATCCTCATCACAGAATCACAGAATGTTAGGGATTGGAAGGGACCTCAAAAGATCATTCAGCCCAATTCCCCCCGCCACAGCAGGATCACCTAGATCAAGTTGCACATGAACATGGCCAGGCAGGTTTTAAGTGTCTGACATTGTTAATTTTACTTTATTCACTGTGTAAATGGCAGGGTGATCCCTTACATGGACAATCTACCTGTTTACAAACAAGCTGATGCATACGAAGAAGTCAACGTACTCTGGGAATAAGCATTTTGGCTTCAGGAATGTATTACGAGTCTGTTCCCAATCCCATTGCACAAATCTTTGAGGTAACTGCAGCACAGTACCCTGGAGGGAAAGTTCAGATTGGACCCTTATTTCTGACTCACTTGGGCGGCTACAAAACAATTGCTTTTCTCTGCAGGGCATCCTGGCACTGTGATATCCCTGTCTGAATTGAGATCCACCCTTTATAGAAAATTCCTTCTCATTCCTGGCTGCTGTACTTCATCTCCTAACTGGCTCAGGTTCCATTACAGAGGGGCTGGCTGACCCAAAGATACAGACTGAAAGAAAATTTATAGCCTTTCCTCAGGATTTTCCCCAGAAGTGGAATTCCACCTGTTTGAGGACTTTTTTCCTGTCCAGTAGAAAGTACTCTAATCTTCATAGCACCTCTCACTTCTCTTTACTCTTTCCTTCTGCAGGGTACTGGCAACTTCCTCTTTCATGCATTTCTCATTTCTTTTGGGAAAGGTAGACACTGAGTTTCTTCAGTGAACACATCTCAATGTCTCATTTTCTAGTAATCCATCAAAAGGAAAAAGTGGCCATCTAGCACCTAGGATGTTTTTAGTGTCCCTGCTAATGCAGTCTAATCAGAGCACCCATTATTTACCACAGCTTGCTTGTATCATAGAATCATTAGGGATTAGAAGGGACCTAGGTCTTCTGTTTCCAAATGTAACCTTGCTGCCCACTTTATTAAAACAAAAAAAAAAAAATCAGGTGCATGGATGAGCAAGGATCTTCTGAAGGAAGTCTCAGGAAAGAAGGAAACTTATAGTTCATGCAGGAAGGGACTTGCCACTTAGGAGAACTATAGGGACATTGTTAGCGTATGTGGGAAGGCAACAAGGAAGACCAAAGACCTGTTAGAACTAAAACTGGCAAAGGAAGTAAGAAAATAACAAGATCTTAAAATATATCAGTAGTAAAAGGAAGAATAGGGGAAATGTGAGCCCACTGCTGAACGAGGTGGAAGCCTTGACAGCAAAGAAGACAGAGTTGCTGAATACCTTTTTTGCTACAGTCTTTACTCCTAAGACCAGCCTTTGTGAGTTCCAGTCTTTGGATATAAGTGAGGAAAGCCTGGAGGAGGGAAAACTTTCCCCCAGTCAACGAAGAGTGGGTCACAGATCAGTCAGGCAAATTGAAGCAACACAAGTCCACCTTCCCTGATGGGATGCACCCAAGAGTCTTGAGAGAGCTGCTGATGTTCTCACCCTACCACTCTCCATCATCTTCAACAGATCACGGACACCTCTCCTGTTTGCCAAGTACTGGGGGAAAGCCAATGTCACTCCAGCCTTCAGAAAGGGCAAGAAGGAATATTCACCTTCATCCATGAAAAAAAATAAGTCAGCTCACTTTGGAGGTCATCTGTGAGCACATGGAAGAGAAGAAGGTTGTAAGAAACACTCAGCATGGATCTATCAAGGGGAAAACATGCTTAACTAATCTGATAGTCTTCTACAGTGTTGTAACTGGATGGATAGATGCACGAAGACCAGTGGATGTAGTCTACCTTGACCTTAACAAGGCTTTCGACACAGTATCCCATAATATCCTCATGAGCAACCTCAGGAGATGTGGGATTGAAGAATGGACAGTGGGATGGATTAAGAATAGGCTACGCAACAGAACCCAAAAAGTGGTGATTGATGGTGCACAGTCCAGATGGAGACCTGGGCTGGGATCAGTGCTGGGTCCAGTCCTGTTCAAACCCTTTACCAACAACTTTGTTCTGTGATTGTGATATTTCAAAGATATCTTTCATTCAATCTGCATAGGCATTACGCATCCTACTTCACAGAATCACAGAACATTAGGGATCATCCAGTCTAATCCCCTTGACGCAGCAGGATCTCCTAGATCAAGTCACACATAAATATGGCCAGGCAGGTTTTAAATGTCTCCAGAGAAGGAGACTCCACAACACCCCTGGGCAGCCCCTTCCAGTGTTCTGTTACCTTCACTGGGAAGAAGTTCCTTCTCATATTGAGGTGGAACCCCCTCTGTTCCAGCTCACACCTATTGCCCCTTGTCCTGTCATTGGATGGCACTAAGCAGAGCCTGGCTCCATCCTGCTGATACCCATCCTTCACATGTTTAGTTTTCCAGTCACTTCTGGTTTGTGTTTAATCAGATTATGACTTGGATTGCAGCAGAGTTCACATCCTGAATGCTGTTAAGCTCTGAAAATATAAAGGGTAGGACATTTCATAAAGAACCTGTACTTGAACATTTTTCAATTTACTACCACAGACAGCAAACTGGATTTCAGTAAAAGCAAAGTTTAACAAACCAATTTGAGATGGGAAACAAATTCTTGCAGACAAAAATCTTTCATAATAAAGACCAAGACAACTCCATTTTGCACCAACACCTGCAGGAGAGCTGGACTGTGCTTCTCTTTACCAACTTTTATTTTACTTGTCTAAGATAGAGTATCTAATCACATTAAATGTCTCAAAAGTGAAGCTTCCTCTTTTTTTAAAAATCACAAGAGTGAACATATGCTGTATCTTCTATGAATTATCACTGTAGTGGTATATTCAGCACTGGTGAGGCCACATCTTAAGTACTGTGTCCAGTTTTGGACACCTCAATACAAAGGAATTATGGAGGTGCTGGAGAAGGTGCAGAGGAGGGCAACTAAGCCAGTGAAGGGCCTGGAGAATAAAACTTATATGATTGAAAGAGCTGGGGATGTTTAGTTTGAGGAAGAGGAGACATCATTGCTTTCCACCACTATCTGAAAGGACATTGTAGAGATGTTGGTGCTGGTCTCTTCTCACAAGCAATTAGTGATAGAAAAAGGAGGAAGGGGTTCAAGCTGTGTTTAAAGATCATTTGTATGATGTGTTGAGGGATATGGTTTAGGGGTGAACTTGTAAGGTAGGGTAGGTGATTAGACTCAATGATCCCAGGGGTCTTTTCCGATCAGAGTGCTTCTGTGTAAAAGCCATTTTTGGTAGCTGATAGACATAGCCTAACTCTTTCGTCAGTATAAGCCAGTTGTCACAAGCTTGTATTTCTTATTGAATTCATCTATATTCCCTTCCTCTATTGGTGGATGTACAGTCCGTACCAGAGGGTTCCCCCTTAAACCAGCACACTTCATCCTAATACCACACTAACCCGTAACTGTGTGATTGTGCAGTTACATTTCACAAAATGAGTAAGAAGATAGCTCCAGAGGTCATCTTATCCAACTCCACTCTCTCGTAAGGATCAGATGGCTCAGGGGTATGTGCAGTTGAGTCCTGAACACTTTCAAATGCAGAGGGTTCACAGCCCTTCTGGGTAGCCTCTGCAACCACCTTCATGGTGATATCCTTTCCTGATAGCCAACAGGCATTTCCTGGCGTTCAACTTGCATTGCAACTCCAAGAACAACCTAGCTAGTAGATAAAACAATGAGTTCTCTTTTTTACCTTCTTGTCTGAAGATCAAACAAGATCATTTCCCTCAGCCACAAAGCATACGTCCTTACTCCAGACCACTCTCCCTTTGGTGCCATCTGAGAAACTCACTTCAGTAATCTGGAGCCTTTCTTGTCCTGAACAATCCAGGCACAGCACTCTAGATGAGGTCTCAAAAGTGCCAAATAGAGCAGAACAATACTTTCCTCAGCCTGCTGGCTACAGTTTACTGGCCAGGATGTCTTTGGCTTTCTGTGCTGCAAGGGCACTTTGCCAGCTCATGTTTGATATACTGTCCACAAGGACTCCCAGGTCCTTTCCTGCATTGGTCCCCAACCTGACTTGTTACGTGGATTTATTGCATCAGAAGAAGCAGGGACAGCAAGACAAGGGAGGTGATTTCTCCCCTCTACTCTACAGTTGTGACACCCCACCTGGAATACTGGGTCCAGTTTTAGAGTCCCTCTGTCTGAAGAACAGAGAGTTCCTGGAAGGTGTCCAGAGGAGAGCAACTCAAATGACCAGAGGGCTGGAACACCTCCCCTGTTACAACAGGCTGAGCGCATTGGGTTTGTTCAGCCTGGAAAAGAGGAGGCTCCCAGGTGATCTTCTAGCAGCTTTCCAACAGCTGAACAGGGCTACAAGAAAGCTGGAGGAGGGCTTTTTGACAAGGGTTGTAGTGAGAAGACAAGGGGAAATGGTTCTAAACTTGAAGAGATTGAGGTTGGACGCAAGGAAACAATTCTTTGCTGTGAGGATGCTGAGATGCTGGAACAGGTTGCCCAAGGCAATTGTGGCTGCCCCATCCCTGGCAGTGTTGAAGGCCAGGTTGGCTGGGTCTCTGGGTAACCTGCTGTAGTGAAGGTGCCCCTGCCTGGGACTGGATCATCTTTAAGGTCCCTTCCAACCCTGGCCATTCTATCATATATTGTGTAGCATACTCATCCTGGTCAGTTATCAGGAGAACAAAGGTTAAACTGTGACTTAGCACACTCTGTCACAGAACATTAGAGATTGTAGGGCACCTAGAAAGATCATCTAGTCCAATCCCTTGCAAAAGTGATCAGGCTTTAGACTAGGGGAAAGCACCTTTTGCACACATTTAAGCTCTTCACACAATCCTTCCACAGCTGCAAATGATCCATAAGCAAATAAATGCACCACACAAATCCTTTCTTCCAAAGACTTCCTTTCTTGGGAGGATGTACCACATACTGTGTCTCACAAATGACATTTCTTCCTCAGAATAGGGAGGACCTAATGACTCATGTTTGAGACTACAAATTTGGGGTTGCTGATGAACATCAAAAACAAAGTCCTTTTGATATCAGATGCACATTTTGTCCTTCAGGTAGGCTGAAAGCTTCTCCTTCGCACTCATCCACTCTGTACATTCTTCATGTCACATTCTACCTGTTTTTATTACATGGTGAATCCTCTGTGAAAGGTCTGCCCACCTTTCCTCAACACTGTGGTTTGTGCTGCATGGTCACTTAGTTACATGTGGTCAGGTTGAGCTCTGTTCTACTCTCATTCTAGCAAATCTTAACACCTTCGATGTGCCAAGTCCAACTAATGGCTGGCTGTGAGCATGGAACACTAAGACCAGAGCATCTGAGTGAGAAGTCTTGTTCCTCTACCTTTGTGTCCAAGCAATGCCTCTTCCTGAGAGGAGTGTTAACAAAAATCAGCCACAGCAATTTCTTCAGGAATGCAAACAGAGGGGGTACAAGTGTGACAGGACTGAAGCACTACTGAGGTTTCACAGAATTGGCAGGAAGTTGGCTGTGGTTTAGTACCTATTTACACAATTGCTCTGCTCGCTATAGTCACTCGCGGTCCAGGAGTGAATGTGCTTTCATACTCCTTGTCTCACCCCCTGAACCATGGTTGAGCTGGTAATGTGACAGGTTATTCTCAGACCACAGTGTCATTTGCAACCACACAGCCAGTAAATCTGTCTTGGGGATCAGAGATCATTTCAAGAAGTCAGCATCAAGAGATCAACTTCAAGAATTTTTTCTATTCTTTGCTTTCATTGCTGAGCAGCAGATGAATTGGAAAAGCAATGGTAATGCCTTGGTGAGTAGAATTGTTTATTATGTTTAGATCTTGTATGTACTGTGCCCGTGAAACAAACAAACGGGAAACAAAAGGTAAACAAACAAGTGATCTCAGCGTGTGTAGCAGAGAAAAAATAACCTATGAGAGCATACCCTCTCTCTCTCATATAATGACATGTTTTTGCTGTAGAAAGTCCCTAAGGCTGATTCCTTCCTTGCAGTTTCAAAACATCGTCATTAGTAAAACACTGGGGAATGAAGCCGTTCCACGAATCCACTCTTTACTGAAAACCCCGCTTTTCTATGTGAAGAACAACAAGAGGCACTTGCATGTTTTCCCTCACAGCTTTTGATGTGGGCCAAAAGACCATTTCAGGTGATATGCATAACACACTGAGCTAACCTAAACTCATTTAGTAACTGCCAGAAAGGAAAGAGACAAACATAAAAACCATTGTTATCGTCATGACTGGTCCTGTGTTATTTTGACCACTGTAGGCTCTTTTTTCAGGTTTTAATGTTGTTTCCTTCAGATATTTTGAGCTTGAACTGAATTAGAAGGCACCTATTTACAAATAACTCATCAGTGATGTAGGAAGATAACTTGGCACAATTCTTCCTCCCCCCACCCCCGGCTCAGGCTTATAAATTCCAGAATTTCTTTGCCCCACCTATTTGGCACCTACTTTATTATTCACCCCCCCCCACCAAAGACAAGGAATAACAAGATTAACCTTGAAAAACATAAACCAAGAGAAATGCCTAATCCTTTAATGGGGGCTTAATCCCAACCCCCTGAACCTTTTTTTAGTGTCTTCAGCTAGTTCTGGATCAGGCCCATACACAGGATTGCTTCTGTTCCTCAGCATGTTTCAGCTGACAGCCAGGACTGCAAAAGAATGCATGAGAGAACCTTCTGTCCTTGGCATAAACGGGTCAGAGTGTTAATCATTTTGCACTGACTGACTTTTTTGTGCCTTCTGACTTTCCAGGTCATCTGTTTCTCTATTTCTGGAGCTCTCAGACACCATATTTTGGTTGCTTTCGGGACTCCAGCCACTCTTGATCTAGGTGGTCTTGCCATGGCAGAGGGATTGGACTAGATACCTTTTGAGGTCCCTCCTAGTCTGTGATGTTCTGTGATTCTTTACAGTGTTCCATGCCTAGTAGCTTCCCAGTAGCCAGTACATCCCTTCTAAAGAGAGCTCTGACAGCTTTTGATTGGCTACAGTTTGTGGAGCTGCCCTGCACTGTGAGAAGCAAAGATGATACTTCACTTAAAAGTAAAAGAAAGGTTAGTTCAGTAACATGATCTGTTGCAAACCCCTTCACTCCTCCAAGAGCAGTCAGCTAAAATCCATTACACAAAGAACTGCAAAGATTCTTCTTTCTAAAGTTTTGAGTGACAATGCAGCCCATTGTTTACAGTTTCATCATCTTCTGTTTCACTGATTTTCTAAGAGAGTTTAATTACCCTAATGCTTTCAGTTGAATTATTGTGGGCCAAACGTATTCAAGACCTACTTGGGATCTTCAAACACTAGCACAGCTCATTTATGTGGAGGAAGTCAAACTAGCAGTAATTTAGTAGCCTAGGGACCATGCAGCAATAAGTAAAATTTCTCAGAGAACCTTTACTCAGCAGCCTCTTGTTTAAAGAGATTTTCTTCTTTATCTGTGTAGTACCTACAACCGTGACAGCTACTGAAAAATAAGGAAGTCTTTGAAGAGCAGCTGAGAGAACTGGGGTTATTTAGTCTGGAGAAGAGGCTGGGAGGAGACCTCCTTGCTCTCTACAGCTACCTCAAAGGAGGTTGTAGCCAGGCTGGTGCTCACCTCTTCTCCCAGATTACTAATGATAGGGCAAGGGGAAATGGCCTCAGGTTGCCTCAGGACTGGTTTATATTGGATCTTAGGAAGGAGTTCTTTACTGAGAGAGTGGTTGGGCACTGGAACAGGCTGCCCAGGGAGGCAGTGGAGTCACCATCCCTGGAGGTGTTTAAAAACCGAGTAGCTAGAGCATTTGAGGCCATGGTCTAGGGGTTAGGGAGCTGTTGGGATGAAGGCTGGACTTGATGATCCTGGGGGGGTCCTTCCCAGCCACAGTGATTCTATGATGGAATTTCATGCAGTACAGTATGCTGTATGCAGTACAGTAGAAGCTCATCATAGAAGTATCAGAACTACCCCTCTACTTGTGCCAAAACCAAAGAACACACCTGGCCTCAAAATTATTTCAACAAAGCAGGATGTGCCAAGTGCTACCATCCTGTACTTACTACCCTCTCATTTTGCTTTGACAAAGTTGTACCACAGCCCAAGGAGCACAGCAATGAGCAGAATGCACAGTTCACTATTGGACTCTACATAGTGTAGAGATAAGCTTCTACAGTTCATTACACAACTCATGACCACAGAGGCAAAGCAGACTACCCTAGACCAGAAACATCTAGAAAGAAAACCAAGACAAAATGAGAATATCCATAATAAAAGGAAAAACCTGTCCAAAGAGATTATCCATTAAACTCACAGTTTACCAGGTAAAGTCCATTATTGGCAGCAGTCTGTCCACAGAGGTGGTAAAATGCTGTTGAGACAAACAACAGAACCACACCTCCCTCTAGGATAGCTCTGTCTCTTATAGTGTGCTGCTGCTTCACCAATTTCCTCCTGATGCCAAACACCTGTCACCATTTAAAGCAAAATCCCTGTTGCTGCTTAATCCAGATTCTCTCTTAAGGTTGCCCGCCTCTGGGAAGGCAAAGCCTGCAGAGTGTTTTCCTGCACAAGAATCTGGATGTTGGGAGTCTTTCATTGGAATAAGGTATCATCCATGTGTCACCTCAATTCTTAGCACTTCACATCTGTGATTTCACTGCCAACTTTTTAATTCTGATCAAGAATCTTGCAGCTTCTCACACTATGCTTTACATCTAAAACCCGCCTGGACGTGTTCCTGTGTCACTTGATCTAGGGGATCAGGTCTGCAGTGATCACATACTTCTCAAAACATTTACAGAGCTGTTACTTCAAAGGTGACTACATCAGTATCAGGCAGCCTTTACCCATACTCCTCATTATCACTACCAGACTAATTCCTTCTTCTCCAATAGTTGGAAGATGCCTGTAGCCCTATTAAAAACTCAGCTGCTCCTTCCACCTGGACAGCAGAACACAATTGTACTATTTCCAGATTACTTTCTTCTGGGCACAAAGATGACGAAGGGAGTGGAGCATCTCCCTGATGAGGAAAGACTGAGGGAGATGGGGCTCTTGAGCTTGGAAAAAAGAGGTGACCCCATGAATGTTGACAAATAAGGAAAAGGGCGGGTGTCAGGAGGACAGAGCCAGGCTCTGCTCAGTGGCATCCAATGATCGGATAAGGGGCAATGGGTGTGAGCTGGAACAGAGGAGGTTCCACATCAATCTGAGAAGGAACTTCTTCCCAGTGAGGGTGACAGAGCACTGGAACAGGGTGCCCAGGGGGGTTGTGGAGTCTACTCTGGAAATGTTTAAAACCTGCCTGGCCATGTTCCTGTGCTACTTGATCTAGGGGATCCTGCCCTGGCAGGGTGATTGGACTGGATGATCTTTCGTGGTCGCTTCCAATCCTTAATGTTCTGTCATGTGCTTTACAAGAGCTGTTACTAGCAAATGCTATGTAACCACATCTCTCTGAGAACAGCATTGCACAACTAAAAGGAAGCATATGACTGACTCATTTATGGGTAAGATAGGTATACATAAAATATGTCTGCATTCATGAATCCCCGATATGAATCAGTATGATTTCTTGACGGTACACATGTAGAGCCCTAGATCTTTGGCTAGGACTACAAAGCATATTACACAACACAGGAAACATGTGAAAAGGGAGTTTCAGGCCAAATTTGCAACGTGCCACTCCCAAACCAGTGACATGCTGATCTGATCTTCCAACATAAGTTGTTTGCTTTAAATTACCCCTGTTGTCAGTAGCACAAAAGTGCTGCGACAGCAGCTACGAATTGGCAGGAAGAAAAGAAATTCCCAGCTGTGCCATCTTTTTTTCTAGCCACAGTCCCTACATGTGCATGAACCTTTTCCCTGGCTTCACCACTGTCTTCTCCTGAGCCTAAGGCCCTTCCTGTCTCTTTACATTTTTATTCTTGTTTTCATCATGTATTTTTCTTAACGGAATCATCTCACCATCCATAGAATCCACCAGAAGAACCAAAGCAAGCAAAGGTCGATCAACCTTTGCCCTACTGCTCAGAGAGAGCTTAGAAAAAATCCTCCCCTTTCCAACAGGATTTCTTGCTGAGCCTGTCAGGCTCTTGGGAACTTTCAGACTCTCTGAGGCACATCTGAAGATTATGTTGGCATCCATTCCCACACAGCAGTGATGAGTTCACACAGGTAGTTACTAGACTACCTTTACCTTGGAAAAAAGGAGACTGAGGGGTGACCTCATTAATGTCGATATATGTGAAGGGTGGGTGTCAGGAGGATGGAGCCAGGTTCTGCTCGGTGGCATCTACTGATAGGACAAGGGGCAATGGGTGTGAGCTGGAACACAGGAGGTTCCACATCAATATGAGAAAGAACTTCTTCCTGGTGAGGGTGACAGAGCAATGAAAGGGGCTGCCCAGGGCAGTTGCGGAGTCTCCTTCTCTGGAGATGTTTAAAACCCAATTGGACATGTTCCTGTGCAACTTGGTCTAGGTGATCCTGCAGTGGCAGTGGGATTGGACTGAATGATCTTTCAAGGTCAATTCCAATCCCTAATGTTCTGTGATTCTGTGATAGATATCAAAGATTCACAGAGTGGTAGGGGTTGGAAGGGATCACTGGAGATCACCTGACTCCACTGCTAAAGCAGGTTCATGAAAAACCAGGTTGCACAGAATCACCTCCAGGAAGGCTTTTAATATCTCCAAGTCAGGATCCTGCAATTCTTAAAGATCTTCTCTTCAGTAACTAATGACAAAACTAGGGGAAATGGTCTGCAGTTGAGGCAGGGGAGGTTTGCATTGGATATGTGGAAGAAATTATTGACAGAAAGAGTGGTGAGGCACTGGAAGGGCCTTCCCAGGGTGGTGGTTGAGCCTCCATCCCTGGAGATATTTAAGAAATGTGTAGACTTGGTGCCTCGCACCTTGCTATAGTGGCAGGCATAGAGGGGTTAGTTTGTGTTTAAGGACTCAGCTATTGAGGTTTTTGTTGTTGTGGGAACTGGACACAATACTCCAGATGTGGTCTCACTAGTGCAGAGTAGAGGGGAAGAAGAACCTCTCTCGATCTGCTAACCACCCCCTTCTGATCCACCCCAGGATGCTGCTGGCCCTCTTGGCCACAAGAGCACATTGCTGGCTCATGGCCATCCTGCTGTCCACCAGCAGCCCCAGGTCCCTTTCTCCTACACTGCTCTCCAACAGGTCTGTGCTCATAAGATTTATTCTCCAGGCATGTTTGTGGTTTAAGAAGAACTATCTTCACCAGAAACAGTCTGTTTTGTCAGATTTTTACCTAGCGTTTTTCTGAGCAGGTTCCTCAGGGCTCCAGCCTTGCTGCCCAACCCCATCCAGAGCCATCACGGAGCTGGGTAGGATTTAGGGATGCTGAGCTGGCAGCTGAACATCAGGGTGTGAAGGAATGTTCTCCTTGGAGGTCTCGAAGAATGAAATTTTCCATTAGTGGAAAATCCCCCACTTCTAATTTGATTTGATTTTGTCTAATTCAGGGGAATATTTCAGCCGTGGGAGTTTTTCTCTGGACTGGAAGTTCCCGTTGCTGCACACGTCGAGAGGAGAACCTTCAGTTACTTCAGCAGGGCAGGAAAGAGGGTTTGATTTTCCTGAAGTGCACTGCAAAGCCCAGCTCGTCAGGAGCCACCCAGCCATCGCAAGGCTTTGGTTTGGATAAACATACCTTTCCCACAGCGCTGTGAACCTGGGCAAAGGGTGAAGCAACAACCCTGCTCCTTTTTTTCATTAATTTCAACTTCAGAAGCAGAGACCCACGAGCAGAGCCGGGGCTGGCTCCAGGGAATGCAATTCTCATCCCTTTGAACATTCCTGTTCTGCCGGTTGAGAGCTTTGTTCAGCGTTTCCCTTCCCGGTTGGGACGGTGGGGCTGAACTTTCTCAAGGTGTTGACGGTGCGGAAAGTGGTGGAAAAAAAAAGAAGAGAAGGGCAGACTTCATCCACCTCGGATTTACCCGGGGAGTGATTTTCTTCCAGAGATCCTAATCTGAGGCTGCTTCTTCCCGCTCCCCCCCACCACCCCAGAGCCGTTTACAATCTCTGACGTGTGCGGGGCTGGACCGTGAGTCTCTGAGCACCCGTGGGGTTGGCCGAGAGCTCAGGGAAGAGATGGGTCGATGGTTTGGCTGGCGATAGTAGGGATCAAGGCTATTGCAGCCCTGCAAAGCCTCAGCACTGTGCTGGGCAGCGCATTGTACCCTGAAAATCACAGCATTTGTGTAAAACACAAGCGAGGCAGAATCTACTGGTCTGTCTTAAGCAGAATTTACTCATCTATCATCCACTTTGCCAGGGGAGAGGAGTCCAGCTGAGCTCCTGGACATCTGCTGGAGCCGGTTCTGTTGCAACTAACTTTCAAACTCTCCATGAGCTCCATGGAAAGTAGGAGAGGCAGCGGCAGACACGTCCTTTGGAGGGAAGAGTTGCCGAGAAGACTTTCAAATTGCCTTGGGAAACACAACTCCGAGCCCCAAGTTTCAATGGAGACGCGGCAAAGGAAACCTCAAAAAGCAAACGACAGGCTCCTCTCCCAGATTTCCTTCTCCTTTCACGGCGCAAATGAGAGAACACCAGCCCGGTGCAATTGCAAGCATCTAAGAATAGCTTTGATTTTCCTAAACATTTACAATTCTGTTTTATGTTCGTCGTCAGGAAAAGAGCAAGGAAACACAAAATGTAAATCTTTAAATGAACCTGAACACCGAGGAGACTTTACATATCTGCTTGGAACAAATGGGATGTTGCAGCCCAATCTCAAACGGGGGAATCAGAGAGCTTCAACAGCCGTGGATGCACGGGCTGTGATCAGACATGTGTAGGGTCCTTCTTTCCCTCCCTCTCGTCTCTCGCAGGTTAAGGAAGCTGTTGAGACTCGCCATAGTTTTTGCTGCCTGCCATTCGGTTGGGTTTCACGGCTCCCAGGGCCAGACTCTGATCTCCAGTTCAGTGAGCAGCAGCAATGTGCTGGGCTGGATGTCAAAATCCTCCCTGGCAATGGGGCCGAGGGGTCAGCCCCGCTGCTTGGAGGTGCGATGCAGTGGCTCCATGAAGTGAGCATCACGCCAGGTCTAATCAACCCAGAAACCAACCTGAAATCACCTCCACGTGGGGAGGGGCCTGGAGAACAGGTCTGATGAGGAGAGGCTGAGAGAGCTGGGGCTGTTCAGCCTGCAGAAGAGGAGCCTGGGGAGAGACCTCACTGCTCTCTACAGCAACTTGAAGGGAGGTTGGAGTGAGGCAGGTGTCAGCCTCTTCTCCCTAGGGACTAGCAATGGGACAAGGTTCCAGGTGAGGTTCAGGTTGGACCTTAGGGAAAACTTCTTCCCAGAAAGAGTGGGGATGCCTTGGAACAGGCTGCCCAGGGAGAGGGTGGAGGCACCATCCCTGGAGGGGTTCAACAAACAGGCAGCCAGGATGTCTCAGGAGATGGGTTAGTGATTGGGGGTGTACGGTTGGACTTGATGATCTGGAAGGGCTTTTCCAACCCTATTGATTCTATGACTCCATGGATTCTGGAGAGCCTGTTGGGCATCTTTGATAAAAAGTCACACTTACAACAGAGACACTGTTCTCAGTCGCACTGCAGCGATGAGAGAGAAGTTGAATTTGGGGGAAGATATCCACCCTGACCTCAGCAGGACAGCCCTGATAGAGCAGAAAGCATTAAGAAAGCAATTAAAACCCCATGAGGCTCAAGAAGCACCTAATTTTACTGCCAGCTGGGTGCTAAATTAATTGTGTGCAAGACAACTGCAGCACGAGATGGGACAGCCAGGCTTGGAAGAGCATGTGCTGGTCTAAGAGCAGTTTTGCTCCTTGGCTGAAAGCAAGGTGCGTATCTCCTGGAGAGCATCAGCAGGATGATACCGCGGTGGATTAGCCCAGCTCACGCTCTTCTGGAGATGCTCAGGGGTCAGGAACAGGTTAGAACTCTCCAGCACTGAGCGTCTGTTACCGTCGGGCTCCTCTCTGGAGCAGGAAGAAGGCTGCAGATGGGTAGAGCGATGATTCACTTGTCTCAGCAGACCGAGGAAACACGTACTAGTGAAACCTTGGAGACCGCAGAGGCTGATAAGTGTTACCACTCCCATTTTCTCACTAGGTAAACTGAGGTCGGGGATGCTTTTTTGGCTTGCCCAAGGTCATGCATTAAATTAGTGGCAGAGCCAGAAACAAGACCTAAAAGACCCCGTTTCCTTTCATTGCCGCAGCGCTTTCCATTGCAGATGCAGAAACGTTGCAGGCCTGGGGTTCAAACAGAACCATTACCCATCTGCAGGGCTTGGATCGACCTCGAGAGAGATCAAACAGCCCCGTGGTGAAAAGGCATCCAAGAACAGCTGCCTGCTAACTGGTTTTCAGACTGATTTCTTCTGTAGCAGAGCCCCTGGTTCCCACTGAATGCTCTTAATTCAGATTGATGGAGCCATTCTGCAAAGCAAGACTTTCCCTTACAGATACTAAACTTCTGCACTTGCTCATAACAGCCAGAAACATCACTTGCACTGACTTTGCAGCCCAAAGCTGACAGAGCTCTTAAAGACTCTCCCTGCCTCTTTCTTCCAGCTTTTCTTCTTTTTTTCCCTTTTTTTAAACTTCTTTTTTGTTGTTTTTTCTTCATTTTTTTTCTTCCTTTATTCATTTTTTGTTCTTTGAATTCTTTTCTCTTTATTTCTTTTTTCTTCCTTTTTTTCCTTTTTTCTTCTTGGAATTTGTTTTTCTTTATTTCTTTTTTCTTCTTTGAATTATTTTCTCTTATTTGAATTATTTTCTCTTATTTGAATTATTTTCTCTTCTTTGAATTATTTTCTCTTCTTTAATTTCTTTTTTCTTCTTTTATTTGTCTTTTCTCTTTTATTTCTTTCCTCTCTTTTTTGTTTTTTTTTTCTTTTTTCTCTTCTTTTGTTCTCTTTTTTCTTCTTTGC
>JAOXOE010026708.1:0-20735 GCA_028565055.1 Phoeniculus purpureus
GATCGGGGCGGGCGGCGGCTGCGCGCGGGGGCGCTCGAGGGCAGCGCGAGCCCGCGGGCGGGGCGGGGCGGTGCTGTGGGGCCACCCTCTAACCCTCACACCCCGGGACCCGCCCGCCGCGCCCGGCAACCGCCGCTATCTGCGGGCATCTCCCGGCTCCCTGCCCTGGGGGCTGCTGTGCGGGCACTCAGCCATTGGAACCCCAGGCTCAGCGCTGTGGTTGCAGCTGAGGCTCCGCTCCGGGGTAGAGTAGCTTCGCGCAGCTCGATAGCACCTGGACGCGTTGGGCATCCCGAAGGTTTGTTTTTCTAGCTTGTCCCCAGAGAAGCCCGGTAGCAATTCCTGTCCCATTAGGAGCGCTCAAGTGTACGCGGTACATTGTTGCACACACAGGACTAACAAAGTTTGGTAACACAGTGTGTTTATTAACATCCCATAACTTTCTTTCTATCGGTCCCCTGCACAGAGTAGGCTCCAGTAGTCCCCACTTGCCACATGCTCATCCGGTAGAGCAGGCTCTCGGCCACGGTTTGGTGCTGGTGCCCAGTTCTGTCAGGCAGCAGCTCACTGCTGGGTGGGTGGCACTGACTACTAGCCTCTCCAACCTCAACAGTAGTTTTGAGTCCTTCATGTTAAATTTGGCTGGAATTGTCAAAAGAGTTCACAAATTACTTGGGTGCCAAGAGGTGGACAGCGAATGCAGTGGTGTTTTCTGAAGAGGAGGTAAGACTGGCTCTTTGCAGCTCTCATTCCAGTAAGCCCAGTTCATACAAGTTTCTATCACCAGGCATTAGCATGCCTTGAGCACAACTTCCCATTCTTGGGAATTCCTCTGTGAATTTAATTTTGGAAGCTCCAGTAAGACTTTCAAGAATTTATCAGCTCTTTTAAAGTGCAATTAAGGGCCCAGTTAATGCTAAAATCCTTCCTGCAACTAGCCTTTTTACTTCTTTTTCACACAAAAAAACCCTAACACCTTTATACTGAGTTTTGCATCGTGATCTTGGTCAGAGACTAAAGAAGCTTTGAAGTCTCAGGAACCTTCAATTCCTCCACCTTACTTAACTGAGAAAGGTTTTGCAATGGACAGAGAAATATTTGCAAGGCTCAGGAGAGAATCTTGCGCAGGGCATCACCAAGTGATATGGTTGCCGTTGGACTTATCTGGGCACAGCCCTGGAGAGTTACTTCATTCATATTGCCCAGATAAGATTTAAATAGCCACATTTTGTCAGTACTTCTGAGTCAGAATGCAGAAGTACTGAACACCTTCTTTGCCTCTGTATTTACTGCTAAGAACTGTCCTCAGGAGTCCCAGTCCTTTGAGACCACAGAGGAAATCAAGGAGGATGGAAGATTCTTCCTTGGTTGAAGAGGATGGTGTTAAAGAACCACTGAATAAACTGGACATCCACAAGTCAATGGGCCCTGAGGGACCACAGCCACAAGTGCTGAGGGAGCTGGCAGAAGTCATTGCTATCATTTTTTGACAAATTGTAGAGAACATGAGAGGTGCCTGAGGACTGGAGAAAAGCTAATGTCGCTCTAGTCTTCAAAAAGGACAAGACGACTACAGGTCACTACAGACTGGTCAGCCTCACCTCCATCAGTGGAAAGGTTATGGAAGAGCATGTTCTTAGAACCATCTCAAACCACCTCAAAGAAAGGAGAGTTATCAGTACTTGACATGGATTCACCAAGGGGACAGAGTGAACCCTCAGTAACTTTGCTGATGATACAAAGCTGAGAGGAGGGGCTGACACACTGGAGGGCTGTGCTGCCATCCTGTGTGCCTAGACAGGCTGGAGAGTTGGGTTAAGAGAAACTTGATGAGCAACCATGGAGTGCTTCACCTGGGGAGGAACTATCCCGGGCATCAGTGCAGGTGGGGGACTGACCTGCTTGAGAGGAGCTGTGGGGAAAAAGACCTGGAGGTGCTGGTGGACTACAGGCTGGCCATGAGCCAGCAGTGTGCCTTTGTGGCCAAGAAGGTCAGTAGTCTCTTGGGGTACATTAGGAAGAGTGTGGCCAGTAAGTTGAAGGAGGTTCTCCTTCCCCTCTACTCTGCTCTGGTTAGGCTGCATCTGGAATACTGTGCTCAGTTCTGGGCTCCCCAGTTCAAGAAGGACAGGGAGCTACTAGACAGAGTCCAGCACAGAGCCACTGAGATGATCAGGGGGCTGGAGCATCTGCCTTATGAGGAGAGGCTGAGAGAGCTGGAGCTGTTCAGCCTAGAGAGGAGGAGACTGAGGGCAGATACCATAAATTCTGAAAAGCATCTCAAGGGCAAGTGTCAGGATGATGCGACCAGGCTCTTCTCAGTGGTGCCTCAACAGTATGGCAAGGGGCAATGGGCACAAACTGGAACACAGGAGGTTCCATTTGAAAGTCAGGAGGTATTTTATTATGGTGAGGGTAGCAGCACTAGAACAGGCTGCCCGGAGAAATTGTGGAGTCTCTGGAGACATTCAGAAGCTGCCTGGATGTGTTCCTGTGTGATCTGCTCTAGGACAACCTGCTCTGCAGCAGAGGTTGGACTAGAGGATCTCCAGAGATCCCTTCTAATCCCTACCATTCTATACTTCTATGCTATTCGACTCCATTACCTAAAAATACCCTCTGTGCTCTCTCTGTGAGTGCATATAAACATAGCCCAATACGTAGCTCCATTACCCTAACACAGCTCTAGCTGTATTTTGTTTGAGAATGTGTGACCTTTTCTGAAAAAAAGAAGAAACAGAGAAACCCAAGCCACAGACAGAACTCGATTTCTCACTTGTGTTTTTATTTATTTCTAACAGATGAGGAATAGCTCATTCCTGGTCTCTGCTATTTATGCTGAGATATAGAAAACCCCACCCTACCCACCTGCTTTGTTTCTGTAGCCTCAGCACATGATGCAATCTCATTTTGTAGCAGGTTAAGATTAGCAAGTTACAGATGGAATTTAAGCAGAATTGAACTCTTAGAATAAATAATTGAGCTGCAAATGGTTTGAACGGCTGTAAAACACTGCATGTTCTTTCCTATCACTTTCCATTGCTCAGCTCTTTTTCCCTGGGCTTGCTCATGAGGATTCCCTTTGTGAAAGGCTTGTAGGTTAAGCTTAACTTGCAGGTTAAACAGTTTGGGGCATTTTCATGAGGTATGAGATTTTTGTTTTCCTGAGGTGACCTTTGTCACATTTCCTTGTGGTGATGTTAGGTCACAGGCTGGACTTGATGATCTTTTCCAGCCTCAACAATTTTGTGTTTCTGAGACTTGTTAGTCACCTGCCACACCTGGTGAAAAAGAAAAAGCTTTGAAGATATTTTGTTGTAGAAATCAGTTATTGAAAAAGCAAATGGAATTGTTCATGCTACACAGCCCATCCAAACAAACAACATTAAAAATTATCTGTTTGTATTGTGCTGCTATGGAATAATTCATGAAAATATGTCATAAAATCGTGTAACATTTTTCTACCGGGGTCCTGCAAAGCTTTTTCACTTCAGTAAAAAAAAACCAACCCAGAAACATCCAGTGAGTTGTGCTGTTTTCCATTCAGTAATGACATCTGCAACAGTGGGGAATACTTGCTAGGTGTTTGAAAGGAAAGACCTGAGATGTTAATCATGGGGAGGGAAGTTCTGAGATTCCAAATAACACCTCCTCCATCACATGGTTTTGTAAACCAGTGCAAAGCTGGAGGTTTTAGATCAAGAGCGATCACTCCTTCTCCACCCCCATTGCCTGTCAGACCTGAGAGTACATTTACTCATTTTATTGTCCCGCAGAGAGAGTCTTCTCCTACCACAGCTTTCTGCTGCCTCAGCTTCTCCATCCTTCCATGTTTATTTACCCTACTGGTGTTCTGTTTCCATTGCACTGTTTTCACTGCTGACATTATTGTCTTTCAGTAGCCAGCCCCTTCATTATTCTTGCTTTATGCCAAGCTTAAGGTCTGAGCAGGCACTTCTGGAGGTTGTGTATGGGCTTATCTGCAGTATTGCTACTAACTGTTATTTGCTGGAAGTGGGTGTGTTTGTGTCAGCTGGTACTAAAATGGGCTAAAAATTTCCCATTATAAGAAAGTTTTCTAGTTGCTTTATCTTTGGTATGAAATTTTTCACGGCTCCTGCAATGCACTTTTTTTCCTCTTCAGTAATTTCCAGGAAGAAGATTAAAAATATGTATTTGGTCCATGTTAAGATCTAATTTCTTTCAAAATGATCCAGCAATCCCAACCCTGAGAGCAGGCGCTTTGGATGTGGTGTACTGGCAGGAAAAATTCCTTTGTGGGTTGGTGTGGGTGCTCTGTCCAGATCCATCTGAGCTATGACCCCTTCCCAAACACCAGTGTGCAGGCACTAGAACACTTTTTAAGCTAGAAGACTGAAACTAAAATCTACAAAAAACCCATTTCACTTCCAGTGCTTCACACTGAGCAGCCTGTGTGCACTGGGTCTTCTACAGCGAATGTAGACAACATCCATCCTCCCCTTCCTTGTCTGGGCTGCGGAACCTCAGAGAAAACTTTCCATGGATACCTTTGGCTGCTTCTTTTCCCAAAGAAGTTCTTGTTTGGGAACTAACATTTTTCTCTGGGAATTTCTCTCTCTCGTTCTTTTAGCAACCCCACTGGAAGCTTCCTGAGTCAAATGGAAAAAAAGACAAATGCCAGACCAGGATGAGGGAGAAAAACAGATTTAGAGGAAAAGTCTCTTGAGATCAGGAGCGTTCAAGGGGCAAAAAGCTATGTCTGGATCTTGGGGAGTAGAAACAAAGACTCACTGCCCAAGAGCATTTCGCCTCATACCAGCACATTTATTTGCCAGCATAGCATAACCCACAGCGTGTGAGGTGTGGGTTAATGAAGACCAGGGTTACTGTTGGCTGGAAGAGCTGTCAAGTGTATTTGTGGGAAGCAGCATCATCCTTCCTATTAGTTGTGAGGGGCAGGGACTAGGAGTATGTGTGGGAGAGTCTGCCTACCAATCCACACGGTAAGTTAGCGAGTGAATAGGGTATGCTAAAAAAAGGAACAGAAAAAGGGTCTGGGAATACAGTGGAGAATGAAAGAAAGTATTTAGATGCTTGTTTGTAAAATGGGGATCACAAAAGTATTGAAAAAAATTTGGTGAAGAGCTGTGGTAGATGAAGGCTGGACAGAAAATCACTAAAATGTTGAGAGTGAAATCAGTGCACATGGCTTGTGGAAGGGGTCCTGTGTGCATCCCCCCGCTCCTTGGCATGTGGCTGCCTGGGCTCAAGGCTGACATAGTTGGTAGCCGTTACAGCAAATGCTAGAAGAATCCTCAGTGAGGGCATGCTGCTCCTTCACCCAGGAGCTGGCTTCAAGCTGAAGCTCCTACTCTTGTTCCTCCCTAATTCCATTTAACCCCCTTTTCATCTATTTTTCAAAACCGCATCAAGTGTACTGTAGAACTCAAAGGAAAAGGACTGCAGTTGCAAAGCTGTGTTCCCACATTCTGGCAGCAAAACTCATAGAAAATAGATAGAAAGTCATAGAAGGACCTTAGTGAGGATCTTGTTTCTCATTTTCTTTCCCCCTAGAACTGCTCATGTCTCATGAAGTTCCAGCCTCTGCTCTGTTTCTTAGCTGGTGATGGCTTTATGCAGTTACAGGACTCTTTCTTTTCTCCTTTTAGCCAGTAGTCTCCTTCTTTGCCCTTTGGTCTTGTTCTGATTTTTTAATGACCCGATAAAATGTTAGCAACAGAGACATTTCCTATGTCTCCCGGCTCCTACTAGCAGCTTGATTTAAGGAGTTTGAACCAGTTTCCTTGGGGAACTGCGGGCTCAAAAAAACGGAAAGGTTAGGTGGTAGGAAAAAACTGCAGAACATTTTTCCAAGTATACAATTGTGAAGAAAGCAAATGATTATTTGAAGTCGGGGGCATAGAGTGAGAAGTGGCTGCCTCGTGTGTCTGGGGGTGGCAAGAAACATTTGTTTCTTCATCTACCTCTACTTCAATCACAACAACTAATTACAGACATTTAGGTCATCGTCTCTCTATTCTACTCAACATTTAAAAAAAATAAAAATGCTTTGGAAGGAACCTCTTTGAATGTCCACAGGACTAGAATAATAATTTTCAAGCATTTGTTTTCGGTCCCTTTTCCTGTTAATCACCAACTCTACAAATTAAACCTTATCTGAGAAGCAAGACTTAAAGTGCTCAGAACTACTGTATCAAAAGATTTGGTTTATTCCTGGCTTATCTCTGCCATTTTGTTTTGAGTCAATCAGAATTTACTCGTACATTAATCACAGTTGTAAACTCCATTGCTACAGGGTGAACTGACTGAAAGCTATGCTGATCCAAATTACAGACTTATTGAAGCTGGAAAGACCTCTGAGATCATCCAGTCTAGCCTAAGAGCATCAAGTCCAGCCTAAGATCATGTCCAGCCTACAGCTTTCATGCAGGAGTCTCCCTTCATATTTCCCAAACCTTCTTAACTAACTAAACAAACCAACTCCACAGTAGTTTAGAACCGTGTTATTTTAACCTATTTTGAGTTGTTTTCTTACTTTCTTCAAAAGTCAGTGTAGTTTAATTCCCATTGTATTTGCTGGCAGAGCTAAATCGAAACACAATTAGGCAGACAGAGTCTAAGTTAGAATGGGCATGGGAAGGGAAGCACAGAACGGAGATTTAGCAAATCCTACTTACTTTATCCTTTATATAGGTCTATAGATGTATAGGAATATATATATATATATAAAGAAAAAGATAACAGCCAGAGATAAAACAGTCACAGAACGAAAGGTAAAAGCTGAACTAGAAGTGGAGGATCAGCTTGCTGTGGGAACAGAAAGATCTTGGAACTTTTTCCAACAGATTTGGGAGTATAAATAACAAAGGCATGTCTGAGGCTCAAAATAAAGCAGACAAATCAGTTAGCTACAGAATGGTGATGGAAGCAGAGATTGTCTGTGCAATCAGGGAAGAATTACTGATGATGAAAAGGAGGGCAGAGAAACTGGAGCGTCAAAAATCTGACAATCACTGAAGGGCTGAGTAGTGTGAGTACTGGCAATTATTTGGCTGGTTAATGAAGTCACTGAAGGAGAGACTGTGTGCCAGAGACAGGGAGGCAGGGCTAACACTCAGCAGCTGGAATGGTGGGCAGTGACCTATGAATATCTAAAACATCCAGGTGTATAGTGTTTTTCTCTCTCAGAAACACAGCACCGGCATCATGAGTGATACTCTGATGCTGTTAGGGTTAATAATAAAGGCTGCTAAAGTGCAGATCTCAGTCCGTTGTGAAAAAAACTTGACTGCAGGCAAGGGAAGCATCAAAGAAATTGTTCTGGACCACCAGTACTGCTATACATATAGACTGGTGAGTGTTTAAGTAGTGAAAGGTGTAGCTTCTAGCTTTAAACTCTGCACTTCTTCCCAAGCTATTTACTTGCACTTCAGCAACACATCCTGCATTGAAGGAGCTGAAAGCTGCCCTTTTTCTGTGTGTCTTTTAGTATGATTCTTCGGTTTCATGCGATAAAGTATCTGTTCCTAATCACAGCTCTGCGTCAAGATGGACTTGAGTCCTGCTCCTCTCTTACTACCAAAAGATGAAAATGGAAGTGACTTAAATCAGTGGAGAGACTTTTCCACCCTTAGCTGTATAATTGTTTATTCATACTGTGAAATTTAACCTGATAAGTAAATGGGGAATTATTTTTATGAAAGGACATACATATTTATTTTCCATGTTATTTAGTAGCTTATTGTGACCCTAATTAAACTAATAGTTGTAGGTGACCCAAAAGTAAAAGAGGAATTACTGTTTCCTGTGGCCCAGTTTCTTGAATGCATTGTCTTCCTTCAAACCCTGATTTCTGCACTGGAAACAAGAACATGCTGACACTGTCTAAGGAAATCACCCTCAATTGACATGACCTTCAGTTTACTCAACCTTTGGTTTACTTAACCTTTTGCTTCCATTGTTAATTATATGTGTGCTAGTGTGGAGAAGATGGCTTGATCATTATTAAAAACCTGTAAAGCTTGCTTGCTTCCAAAGAAAAGGAGAAAGCTAACAAACCAACCTGGAAAGAGGCAAAGAGATAAAGTATTCACGAGAGAGATGGAAACTCAACTCTCTTCAGCCTCGAACAGCAAAGAGATACAAAGCAAGTAGTGAGCAAGACGTTCTTAGAAAAAGCAGAAGATATTTGCTGCTATGCATCAGGTTTGTGCTTGCTTTGGTTTTCTTTCCCCTTCATAATCAAGTGTACACCAATGAAAGATCACAGACTGACAGTCCTCTGACTGCAACATGGGAAGTAGCAGGGTTCTTGCAAGACACCAGCATCTTTTGGTTCTGCACTAGAGGACCTGTTTTCACAAAGAGTATAATTTGGCAAAGGGTGTAGTCTGGATGACATGATACCTGTCTCAGAGGTAGGTCTGTCTTTTTCCCCAGGTCTGGTCTCTTTTCATAGAGTCAGCTTCTCATGCATCAAAATTGGAGCCATTCACTAAGCTGGAAGAGCTCCTGAAAAAAACCACCTCTGCCTCAAGCTGATTCTGGCCCAAATGGTGCCTAACCTCACTGAAAACTGGCCTGGGGAGTGGGTATGGCTGAAGCACACTCTGTTTTTCAGCCAGCTATTTCTTACAGGGGAGTGGGTTTTTTTCATCTAGATAAGTCCCACAGTTGTGGTTCGCTGGGCAAGTGAACAAGAGTGAGTTGGGTGGGAAGCCAGGATAAACAACTCCCCTGTCATGTCAGATTTACTCCCTGACTTCTTGTGCACATAAGGCAGGAACAGAGCTATTGAAGGCTGCTGTGGACACAACAGGTTCTAAGCTGTGACAACAGCATGATGAGACAAGGCTTGAGTGAGAGAGCATCACAGATCTCTTACTTTACTCTGTCGTGATGCAGCTGTTACTCAGTCTCCCTTTCAAGTAAGGCAGTGTAGCTCAGTAGCTTAAAGAGAGGAGGTCTTTAGGATACCCTAAAACTGTTATTTGGCGCTCCTTGAACAGTCTCCAAAGACGATCACAGAATGGGCGAGTTTGGAAAGGACCTCTGGAGATCATCTAATTTAGCATATCTGCTCAAAGCAGGGTCACCTACAGCAGGGTCCTCAGGGCCATGTCCAGCTGGATTTTGATATCTCCAAGAATGGAAACTCCACAATTTTCATCAGACAGCCTGTGCCAGCGTTCAGCCACCCTCACAGAAAACCATTTTTAAGCTTTCAAGGTAATTTGCTCTATTTCAATCTGTGCTCATTGCTTCTTGTCTTGTCACTCAATAGATGCCACAGAGAGGAGCCTTCTCCTAGATAAACATCACCAGCTTTCAGTTCCTACCTGTATGATAGGTGCTGCAATCCCTTAGTCATCTTAACTAGACCTGCTCAACTTACTGTATAGATCCACAGGAGTATAACATCACAGGGAATAGTGAGAAGTACTTTCTAGAAACATATGCCTGTCCCAGGTGACAATCACCTGGCCTAACTGTGTCCTTCAACTATGTGACATTGTTTAGCAGCTTGCAGTACCCTTCTTACCCTTTCAAAGGTACTGATAACCATCATTGCTTCAGAACCTGCCAGGTATAGGACTTAACTGGATATTGCCTTTTCCAGCTTCTCTTCAAACATTGATTGCTTTTAGGAAAACCTACAAACACTACAAATCTCTCTTCTAACAGTTTGGTCTCTACTAAGTTCCTTTGAACTAACAGGAATTTAGCAAGGATTCAATTGTACTTTGGAGAGGAGAGTTCCTAAGAGAAAAGACTTTATTTCCTGGCATCAGTTAGCTGCCTTGTGCAACAAAAGACACATTAAAGCAGATTTGTGGCATGCAGAAATCTTGTTGGAAGAAGAGGTCTTTCTAGGAGTGTGTCCTAGGACTGGTGTGAGTGGTAAACTTGAGATGCAGTCTATAAAAGGGGGTAGACATGAAGTAAGAACAACAAAGACATCTATCCCTTTTCTCCTTAAAGGTCATGCGGGCTTTGATATGGTTTTCACATGGAGAGACCTGGATTGCCCCATCCTTTCCACAGAACGAGCCTGCACGAAGGCTAAAAAGTGTCTGAGAGAAATGAGAGCCTTCATAAATTTCAGCTATGAGCATTACAAGAGCTTTTTCTTTGCTTTAGTGCAGAACTGGGAGGAGTGGTTGCTAGATCAGACACGGCCATTCAGGAGGTCCTGGATGGGTTGGACAAATAGACTGAGAGGCCATTTTTAAGTTCCACAAAGAGAAGTGACAAGTCCTGTACCTGGGAAAGAACAACACCATGCACCAGCACATGCTGGGTGATGACTAGATGGAAAGGAGTTTGTCAGTAAATGAGATGGTGGTCCTGATCGACATCAAATTGAATATGAATCAATGTACCCTAGTGTCAAAGAGGGGCAACTATATCCTGGGCTGCATTAGGAAGAACATCTGGCATGCTGAATTCAGTTCTGGGCTTCCCAGTAAAAGAGTGACACGCTGAGATGAGTCTAGCAAAGGGCTACATATGAGCACTGGCTGAGAGAGCTGGGACTGACAAAGAGAAGTTCTGTGATAACTGATCAGTGAGTATAAATATCTGAAGGGGAGACAGAGAGAAGAGAGCCATGCTCTTCTCGGTGGTGCTCAATGAAAGGGTAACAGGCAGTGGGCACAAGCAGAAATACTGGAAATCCCACTTCAACACACTTTGAAGACTATCAAACACTGGTACAGGTTGCCCAAAGACACTGTGGAGTCTCCATCCTTAAAGTTCACCAACATGCTCCTGGACCCAGCCCTTAACACCCTGTTGCAGGTGACCTTGTTCTGAACAATGGAATTGGAAGAGATGGTCTCCAAGGGTCCCTTCCTACCTCAGCAAGTCTGTGATTCTGTGATCTATGAAGTGAGACAAGCTGGGTACAAAGCATCACAGTGCTTGAGATCAAAAATGGTAAAGAAAGTGAAAGACAAGATGCTGAAAGAAATGTATTCGACTCTGAAAAGATTCACGGATAATTAAAGAGAAAGGAAGACGTTAGCAAACGGGGGAGAAAGAGGGAAGAGTATCAAGGTGGAAACAACTAGCAAGGCAATGTAGAAAATGGGAGACTTCTTTATTATACATAGTGTATATTAAACAGTAAATAACGGGGTCCTGCAGAGGATGGACAGCAGAAGAGGGTCACAAAACCAGAAAAGTGTAGTCTTCGATGCAAGGTAGGAGTTTAATAATAATTAAATAGTAATTAAAGTACTTAACTCAGGTAGTCCAAGTCTTCCACAGGTCTCCAGAAGCTTTCACAGAACCAAAATCCACACATAAACACACAGCTGGAAGGGAAAAGGCTCAATGCAGAAACAGAGCATTTTGCTAAGGGAAGCTGTTGCAGATTTGGCTTAGCCCTGGAAATAATACACAAAGAAAAAGTTAATGGCAATCTAGAAAACATAATCAGAGCCAGCGTAAATGGTGTAAATCATTCAGCTTTAAAAATGAGGCATCAACACAAACTGCCCTCAGGACAGGTATCTGCAACTCAGCTAGGGCTCTGTGTAGCTGCACTGGCACATCTGCATGGCACAGCCTGTCAGAGCGGCGCTCAGGTAAGGCTGTCAAGGTTAAGAAGTTCTTAGATTAAGAACTCATCTGGCCAAGTCACTCTGACAACTCCATGCTGCCTGAGGTTGTAGTGCTGCAATGTGATACAGTGTCAGTGCAATTAACTAGAGCACTGTGCAAATTGGAGCTGGTGAAGTAAGAATTTGCTCAACCCACACCACGGTTTTAAACTGGTGTCCTCAACGTATTTTTGGGAGCAGAAGCAAACAGCATGGCTATCTTGCTCTCAGAGAAGAAATAAAAAGACAATTGGAAAGTCCTTTGTTTTCTGCACGGTGCAGAGCCGAGAGCTTTCCAAAAATTGATTGCCACGGAATGGGAAACTGTTTCCTTCCTTAAATCTATTGTCATAAAAGAATGATGTAACACATGTTGTGGTGTGTAGATCTACTTTTGTCACTGGGAAATACATGCATCGGGTAGGTCCTACTGGAAGAAAGAAAACACTTGTGAAGATCAAGTGCTTATCCTAAATGAGGGGTATTATCACGTTCCTGTGCTCTGGCAGCAAGCAGGTGCTCGAGAAACTGTGAGGGAGCAGAGACAGGACAGCTGACCTGAACTGGCCAAAAGGCTTTTCCATACTGGAGAACATCACACTCACTATATAAACTGAGAGGTCTGGATTGCTGCTCAGACATTGCTTTGCTGGTGGTGAGCAATTGCATTCTGCATCAATTGTCTTTTATTGGGGTTTATTGCTTTATCTTTCTGCTATAATCATTAATTATTAAAACATTATTAAACCATTCTTAAACCATTATTAAACCATTCTTAAACCATTCTTAAACCATTCTTATCTCATTCCATGGGTTTTACCTTTTTTTGTCACTCTTCCCTATCCCTCTGGGAGGGTGGAGGAATGAGCAGGTGGCTGTGTGGTGCTCAGTTGCTGACTGGGGTTAAATCATGATGATTTCAAAATAGTAGCCACATACAAGCTTCTAATTGGAAGTGGTGTTCCCCTAACCCTTTGCTAACTTCTGATTTGTGGACTACAATTGCTCAGAAAAGAGCAAATAGGCTCATTGTTTGTGCAGATGAGTAAGTTCCTGTGTTCAGACTGATCTGACATCCTTCAGCTTACTCCTGTGTGTTTATCCCTGTGTTTCTCATCCAGTGTATCTGAATTCCTCTTAGCCATTAATGAAGTTTATTTCTTATGACAACTGTGGAAGAAGAAGATGTAAATGTTACAGATGGGAGACACCGACTAAAATCACGTCTTTTCTTGCTCTTGCTGATGACTGTATGCCTGAACTGGAAAACGAATCACTGTTATTTGAGTTTAAGCCTGTTCATTAAACTATTTTTTTCTGATACAATAAAACCTTACAAAGCCAAGCAAATGGTACTTGATTATACAAATACACAGGTTAATTATGTTGTTATCAAAGCTGAAAGAACTGAACGTTTGAAGATGTACTATAGTGAATAAATAAAACATCAGCTTTGAATAGCGCTCCAGGATAATATTTGAGCACATTATGTCTGCAGTTTTATACTGAAGCGTTGCATTAAGCCAAAAGAAGTCACAGATCTGACCTGGTAAAACAATCACAAGTTTCTGCAGCTTTCATCGCCTTACAGTTAAAAAACTCAATGTGCACGTGTACATAGATTCACATGTTTTGTTAGAACTCCTGCACTGCTGATTTACTAAATTTGCCACTTCTTTGTGTTATTGATCGAGATATTTGTAACATCTGATTTGAGGTAAAACCCCAGACAGTTTCCTATTCATTTTTAAAATTGCCAAACTTGCAGTGTACTACCCTCAAACAAGTAAAGCACAAGATGTCTTAAGTGAACACGAGTGAAGACCACAGTAATAACATGTTTTCTACATGTAAACATGAAGAAAAATTGAAGTGCATCTTTGGCTAGATTTGAAGAAAAACATCATTTTTAAACAAGAAAATTATTCCAAACCTATAGATCAGGCGTAACACCATGGACACACTTTGGACTCACCAAACATAAATCCACTGTCCTGTTTAGCACAATTCAGTTATCACTGGGTGCACTTCATGAGAGTAGTTCAGGCATCCTTGAGTGACTGGGGAATGTTTTTGATGGCTTAAGAAGTTCTTTTTTGTGTATTGGTTACTGCTTCAAGGTGATAATCACATAAGCTCAGTCTTCTCCTAAATGTACACGCCACACGATGTAGCAGTGCTCCTTGTCACTTAGCGTGTTCCTAATGAGTTACTTTAAGTACTTACACAAATATTAGCATCTCTCTAGGGATAACAAAATTGAGACGCAAAAGAGTAAATGATGCAGCATCTCTTGGTGAATCAGTGACAACACAAGATGTAGAACCAAATGGAATTTGCGGAATCCATCCTGCCTGTTAAAAATTCTCTCTCCCATGGGAATTGGATTCCCTCACAGTTCCCTTTTTATAGCATGGGAATAAAACCAGCCCTTAATGAAAGACTTGAGACAAAAGAATTTTTCACCAAGTTTGTTAGCCACAACTCTCACTGCCCTTCTTAAAAAAGCAATTGCCAATGTAAGAACGAGTCAAGAAAGCCTTATTGAGCTCTGTCCTGCAGCATGCTGTTCTCTTAGGGTAGGTGGCAAATACTGGGAGCCGCATACTGCAGCTTGATGCCATGTTGTGTGTGCTGCTTAACAGCTAATGGTGGGACTCTCGGGGGAAAGTTGAATGGAAACCAAACAACAGTGAGGAGTTTTCTGTAACTCCTTGACAAATACAGATGGACAATACTTCCTACTCTTCATTGTAGCCAGGTCTGCCTAACTCTGCTTACAAATTGCTCTGCCTTTCAACCAGAAACTGATGCCTAATACAGGGACACAAGTGTCACATAGCTCTGCAGAGCCATCCTATTGTTCTGCACCAGGTCTGGGAGCATCTAAATAACAGATATGCTAACACAGCTGGAAGACTGAAGAAAAAAGTGTTCCTTTTTTAATTTTGGGGGGTTTTTTGTTTAAATAAGCAGTCAGCAGCTATTGGGGGGGGGTGGGGAATATAAAAAATAAGAAGCCTGGAGTATTGTGTCCAGCCTCTAAATAGAGGAAGAAAAAAGTCTGTTCAGTAAAGAGTTTAATTCAAAATAAGAATGAAAATTTGGAAGAAGGATGAAGGGAGAAAGAAAGATCACAGTGAGCACAGCACACCAGTGTTTGAACTGTTGTGGTATTTTCTGCAGGTATTATGGAAGAATTGTGAGGGACCTGTCTGAGAAAGGATAATGAATGGCCTTGCATGAGAGAGCTCCTACTAAGTGCAAGTAATAGCATGGGAAGGATGACAGTGTTTTTTGGGGTTTGGATTGGAAACAAATAATTCAAAACCAAATAGGTAGTGTAGAGCCTGACCTGAGACAGGAACTGACATCTTAATAATAAACGGCTTCATCACCACAAATTGAGTTCAGTGAGGAGTGGAATGTGTGGAATGGCAGTTGGAGATGTGACGGTGCTGCCCCCTCCCAGAGCTGGCAGTCCTGTCACCTGCTGTCTCTTGCATGAATGCTCCTGCTGAATCCCCATCAACACAGAAGTAAGCAGACAAGGAGCAAACCAAACTTTTTGAAATGAAGCTGCTCTCTCATTTCCCCTTCCTCCTCCACCACAAGGCACCCCCAACACTCTCAAAATTTTGTGTAAAACTACTTTTCTCTTCTCTCCAGAGTCTCATTCACACAATGCTGATATTTTCTTAGCCAGGCAAGTGAAGAGTCTTCAATAGACTTTAAAGAAACTCAAGTACTTTATTATTCCTTTCCTACTTCCATGTTGTGTTAAATCAAGTTGGACACTCTTTCTCCTGACTTTCACTGGTACTCACCAGTAAGTCTGTTCTTTAAAAACCCAGCAGGCCATCATGCAAGTGATGTGCAAACTGTGTAACAGTAATGGCTGCTAGTCAGTCCACTTTTTTCTAAAGAACTCTACCTAAGCAGGAGGGGTCTAGCAGCAGAGCAACTGTCCTGCCCTCTCAGAACCTCAAACATAACAACAACTAAGCACGAAGGAAATGAAACCTGGGACAACCATTTGCTGTGTGCATGAGAGACACCAAAACAGTTAGAGTTGAGCTTTCATGGTGTTCTGCTGGCTTTGCAACCAGTTCATCTGTCAAATGTAACCTAGGTTACAGACTATGTCCTGACTTTTGAAGTATCACCACAGCTGTGCTCCTCTTGGGCTACTCAATGCTTCTTTTGTTGAACTTACAAGAGGAGGCTGGAGGTTTGGTGACATGTACTGATAATTCCCCTTTTTAAAGATGTTATGTGGAAAGTCACTTTTTCGTTCACGACAGCAGAACTCCTCCGTTTCCCACTTAATCTTCTGCATTACCGTGGTGCCCACGCTTGTGCAGTCAGCCAGTGAAACCTTCACTAATGGAGCTGTCTGGAAGGTAAAGCATCTAAAATAACCCAGAGGGGCAAAAAATGTGATAACCTATCTCATGTCTGCACTTAACCTTGTCAGTTGTCTGGGCTTATGTGGGAAAGTGTTTGAAAACACAAATACCAAGTATAGGATGAGTCGTCTTCTTCAGATAAGCTGTGTCTCATCTCAGTGCCCTCAAAGAAACTTACATCTACAAGATGACATCTGGAAGGCTTCTTTGGTCTTTGAGGTACAACAATGACATGAAAAATTATTTACAGACAACTACAAGAAGGGGGCCTACAAGAAAGCTGAGCTAGGGCTTTTTACAAGGATGCACAGCGAGAGGACAAGGGGAAAGGGTTACAGACTTGAAGAGGGGAGATTTAGGTTGGACATTAGGAACAAATTATTTCCTGTGAGGGTGGAACAGGTTGCTCAAGGAAGCTGTGACTGCTCTATCCTTGGAAGTGTTGAAGGCCAGGTTGGATGGGGTCCTGAGTAACCTGATCTAGTGAAGGTGTTCCTGCCTCTGCAGGGGGGTTGGAACTAGATGATCTTTAAGGTCCTTTCCAACTCTAGCCATTCTATGACTCTATGAACTCTTCTCTGACTGCATGTTTGAGAAGATTCAGTTGTGCTGTTGCCCTAACACCTGCAGCTAGGGGTGGCTACTGATTTACACACCATGAAATAAAAAAGGAGGAGAAAACAGCGTGTACTTGAGCAACATGCAAGGTAATGGAAACCTTAACACCTTTAGGACGTCAAGGCAATGGGCTTGGAGCTCTACACAAGTTTGCAAGACACAGCACTTGCCTTGCTCCCTCTTGTAACTCCAGGCTTGTTGTCCTCTCAAACAACATTGCCAGTTCCACAGTTTCCCCAATCTTTGAATTAGCCAGCATTTGCACCTCACTGGTGGCAAACTGCACTGCCCTCACCACCTGTGTGTTTATAATCTGACATACACACGTATTTCTAATGGGATTATTTAACACACAAATGAACTCAAGATCGGAATAAACTACAGGACTAATTTGCAGCACATCTAGGAACTGTCTTAGCAGCATATTTGGAACCCAAAATGTCATTTAAGATGCTTTCTTCCACCCTTTAACTGGAAGATTACTCCTCCACTATTACACAATATAGCAACTCTATGCATCTATCTATTGGACTGAAGATTTGGTAGCTGTAAAGATTTGCTCAAAAGGAAGTTGAGGCAGTTAAGACTCAGGTATCAGCTAGGTGCTGACTCACAGCTGGTGTAGAACTTTAACTAAGTCTAAGGTTGTGCTGAGAGTAGTATTATAAACTAACATCTTTAAAAAGTACTGATCTGCACAAGCTCATCAGCCATGCTCTCAGGGGGTTAAGATGCAGACCTCCTTTGCCTTGTGTAGATTTAGATGATGTAGTGTTCCTCTTGACAGACTCAGAAACACATATGCTTTGCCCAGGGTTGGATGGAAGGAAGGAAAGGTATAAAAAAAGAAATGTATATGTTGGAGGAGCAGATGCAAAGGAATAAGGCATTCTTTTTCTCACTGTGCTGCTTAAAGTTCTGTGAGGATGTTAAATAAATAAACTTCCTGTGCACAGAACTCATTATATTGACAATCATTCTTTTCCAACTGAGTACTAAGCATCTAATTTAGCAGAAATAGGATCCAGAGGGATATAAAGTCAAGTTTTTTCAGTGTTGTTACAGAAATGAATCATCAGCTTAGTTGTCCTGACTTCATTAATTCCTGATACACGGTTGTGAGTAGAGACTTTGTTAGAATCTCTTTTCTTCCTGCGAAACGTCACTCTCCAAAGTCAAAACTCACCTTACACAGCCGCTGAAGCTATTTTTGTACATCCAAAGTCAATCCAGCTCTGAGCTACAGTAATGATGATGTATCCCTTTAACAACAGCCACGGCAGCTTTACTCTGTTCCTTTAAACCTTTCCCTCGCATGCATTCACTTACATTCCTTAGATACCTGGCAGGCCAGCAGCTGATGAGGTGCTGCCATTCTTCCTCAGCATTATTTGCCTTTAAATAAGGCAAAGGTCCAAATGAAAACATTTTTTGGATAAGGCCATCTAAAATTTTCATTAGGGCTTAAGCTCTAGTTAATGACCATTAATTAACTAAGATGATTACGTTACTGCACACATACATTTGCGATTACTCACGTTTAAGGAGCAAATGTTTCAGACATGGGACAAATATGTAAAGAGCATTTGGACTGTAGTTTGTAATTACATTAATTAACACATGATAAAACAGGTCAACAGCTTATGAAACAGCCAGTGGAAGTTCATTATATAATGAGCAACACAAATTATAGCTGGCTATAATTAACTCTGTAATTAACTAAGTAATTAACTGTGTTGGAGACCAGAAAACAAGAATTATTTCTCTAATTTAATCCTAAAGCACAACGTCCCAATCTCAATCAGGAGGATTCAGTAAGCAGTAAAGTACAGAGTGATCTGTGCTGTATGCTCCTGGTCTTGTCCACTAGCATGTTAGAGCTGGGGCTGTATCTGGGACTTTGTGTTTTTAACAGCCCTGGATAAACTTTTTTTCTAGGAACTTCTCTAGCTGCTTTTAGCTTCTCTAAAGTATAGGACCCACCTATGCTTTAGGATCCCACAATGTCCTTTGGCAAAGAGTTTCAATTTTCTGTGTGCTGCCTGAAATAATCCTTCCTCCTGTTCATATTTATAATGCTGCCTAGACATTCCACTTGATGCTCCACATTCACTTGCTGGTCTCTTCCTGACCTTACACAGCTCCATGATACTTTTGTCCTGACCCCTCTGAGTATTTACAAACTCCTCAGACAGGGCACTTCTGTACTTTCAGCCATCCTTGACATCCTTTTATACACTTTCTGAGCTGGGTGAGGGGGCAGGACTGCCCAGAGTATTCAGTGGTACCACTACATTTTCTATGTGTTCTTTCTTCTCCATTGAAGAGATTGTTCTCCCATGCAGATACCACCAGGCATCACTGCTGCCTGCCCTTGCAAGAGATGGTGTCTGTGTGGAGACTGTGTCTTGTGGGAGGCTGAAGACTCCTTCTACTAGACTTCATGTGGGCTTTTCTTAGGAGCCATCATCAGCTCTTCACAATAAAATGAACCGATTTTGCATCCATGAAGGAGTGAACTCACTAGTCAATTGATTCATGAACTAGTAATTCTCTTGGGCAAACAAAATAGCCGATGCACCAGGACAGTCTGAGGAGATCAAGGGAAATTGGCACAAGAGGAGGACAGGGCCAGCCCAGCTGTAGTGCCTCTATGCAAATGCTCAGAGCTTGGGCAACAAACAGGATGAAATAAGGGCCACTGTGCTGCTGGGATGCCAGGACATTGTGGCTGTTAGTGAAACTTAGTGGGATGATTCCCACGACTGGAATGTAGGGATAGATGGATACAAGAAGGATAGGCAGGGAAGGAGAGGAGGAGGTGTTGCCCTCTATATCAGTCCCTGCCCATGGCAGGGGGTTGTAACTGGATGATCCTGTGGTCCCTTCCAGCCCTGACTGATTCTATGATTCTATAGTGACTTCCGGTGGAGAAGGTACTTTCATCTTAAAGCCTGTGTTGCAGGTGCTTAGAAATTCTAGAAAACACTATGGATGTGCTCCTGTGTGACTTGGTCTGGGTGATCCTGCTGTGGCAGGGGGATTGGACTAGATGATCTTTCAAGGTCCCTTCCAATCCCTAATGATTCTGTGACTCTATGATTTAGCTTATAATGAGTTATTTTTCTGGATGTGTATTTGTTTGCCTTATTTTCAAGTTGATATTTTGAGGCTACATTTCTCATCTTCTTATAAGTATTAAATATCACTATAAAACTTCATTACTTCTTGTAGGAGTGTTGCCACCAGTACTACACCTCTCTCCTGTTTTATGTGTCGTCAGCAAAGACCATTCGTGCAAAAATCGTTCCAACTTCCCCAGGGAAACCGAAGCCATTAATCCAGACGGATAATGACATCTATACCTGTGGAAAGGCACTTGGCACCTCCAAGTCAATAAATGGCTATTTAGCCTAATAATTAGCTCAGCTGCTTTTTGAACAGTGCAAAGCAATTTGTTGACATTTCCTGATCACAATCTCGCCCTCCATAAAACAACCAGCGTCTGTTTTTCGGGAAAGAAGAAGGGAAAAGCATTCCTGAGAGCACCACGATCAGCTATTTATAGTTACTATGGAAACAAAGCAGAATCAATTAGGCACCAAAGCTTTTGTGATTAGACTTGTGTTCATTTGACAGAATGTGGAACAATAGGCCCCCTTTTAATATCATTTAGTTTGACTGATTTCACATTCAGGAGTGTATCACTTGCTGATAACAAGTGGAAATACAGGAAGGCTTAACTTCTGCTGGTCTATAAATATGAGCAATGTGTGACGTAGGAGGTTTTACATGCCCAAAAGGAAAAATCCCAAAGTAGATGGTAGAAGAGAAAATGCTGCTGCTCTTTGCCAGATATTCTTTGGTAAAAGAAAAGGAATTTTTAGAAGTCTTTGGTTTTTTTCAATTCATAAAGATATCTTGCTCTCATGAAAAGAACTGATCTAGCCCTTATCGGGCTGTTTGATCTTTCGAGGTCCCTTCCAATCCCTAATGATGCTAAGATTGGAATTATCACAGTATCACAGTATCACAGTATCACCAGGGTTGGAAGGGACCTAATAGATCATCAAGTCCAACCCTTACCACAGAGCTCAAG
>JAOXOE010026709.1:0-20734 GCA_028565055.1 Phoeniculus purpureus
GGTGCCAGAGCCCTGGCAGGGGCTGCCCAGGGGGGTTGTGGAGTCTCCTTCTCTGGAGATGTTTCAAACCCACCTGTCCATGTTCTTGTGTGACTGGATCTAGGGGATCCTGCAGTGGCAGGGGGATGGGACTGGATGATCCTTCGAGGTCCCTTCCAACCCCTAATGACTGGATCTAGGGGATCCTGCTGTGGCAGCAGGGTTGGACTGGAAGATCTTTTCAAGTCCCTTCCAATCCCTAATGCTCTGTGATTTTGTGATTCCCTTTAATGCTGCTTGTTACCTTTGGCCAGACTCTCTAGCTGGGCTTTGATTTCAGAAGACATGATGAAAATGCAGCCCAGTTGTGTAGGTGCTGGGAACTGTCGGTGCAGCTTGTCTTGCTTGCACACGTACACACAAGTTTGTAGCTTGATGACTAACCCCTTTTCTGAATGGTGTTAGTCAATGGTTGTGTGTAGTGTTCCTGAAAAGAAGCCTGCAAATGCCTTTTGGGTGGTTGTATCTGCTGCTGTGTTCACATCACCAGACAGCCTGGTGAGAGCTTGTCCCTGTGAGAAATGCAAGGTCTCCTACTTCCCTTTTCCATGCATTTCTTGTGAATCTAACACAAAACCTCACTTCACAGCTGCGGTTACCTGAAAGTAACCTCATTCATTAAATAACATCCCAAGTCTAGCAGGTTTTGAAAACTCTTGGAGAAAAAGGCAGTAACCCAAAGTTACCAGGTAAATACTAAACCAAATAAAATCAATTTAAGATAAACAAACAGGATTTAGTGAAGAAAACTGCCTTAAGACGCTGATGGTTGTAGTAGCCGTGAGTAAGCAGTGAGTGAGAAGCAATAAGCAGCGATCAGAGACATCTGTAGCTACTGGAAGTCAGCTCACCCAGGCTTTTCAGGACTGATGCTAGGTTCTCTGAAGGATTGATTTCTTACACGAAACTATTCTACCTGTGTATCGTCTGACTCTCATTACAGGTGGCTACACAGCAGACCATCCTGTAATTAAAACCTTCTGGAGAGTTGTGGAAAGCTTCACTGATGAAGACAAACGCAAACTACTCAAGTTTGTAACGAGCTGCTCTCGACCACCTCTTCTGGGGTTTAAGGTAACTGCCTTCCCAACAGCCTCCTGAGCCCTGCAGATTTTCAGCTCAAGATCCTCTTGTCTGTAGCAGTTGACAGTTTAGGAAGAAGGTTCCCTCTGTGACTACAGAACCAGCTTTAACATGGGGATTTGTGTGTGTAACGAGGGTAGGTTTGAAGGACCCAATTCAGTTTGGTTCTGCTGCTCTCTGCTGTAGCTGCAAAATCAGACCATCTTCAAACCCCTCCTCTTTGTCCTGAGAGATTCCTTCAAAGAAGAGGGCTACTGCCCGTCCTCTTTGTCCTGGGAGGTTCCTGCTGCCGCGTCCCGTTACTGCACAGAAGCAGTGTTGCCGCCAGGTTTGAGGAACAGGTTTACTTAAGACTGATATCTTTGAAACCAGGTGAAAGAGGATTTAGGATGTTAAAGTAGCTGTTGTAAAGTCTCCACAGCACCAGTGAGCTGCCGGGCTGGAGGACATGGAGCAGCAGCTAGGGTCCACGAAAGAATTCTCCCAGTAGCTTGACAGCTTTTTGGTTTTAGGCTGCAGAAGTGGAGTTGTTGTTTTTCTAGTGCCACAGTCTGCATGGAAGAATAAGCCTGGCCCTTTTCTCTTGACTTCCATCTCTCTGCTTAAGCTGCAACTTCACATTCTCTTCCCTCTTCAGTCCTTCTGTTTCTCAGCCTTTGTGCAGCATTTCTTCACAGAGAGAGTGGCCACCACCCAGGGTGGTGGTTGAGTCACCATCCCTGGCTGTGTTTAAAAGTCACTTAGATGTTCTGTGAGACCTTTCAACCCCCACTTTGGTTCAGCTGTTCCATAACCCTTGGTGCAGTCTCACCCTAGGCATAATTCCTTCAGCTGCTGCAGCAAGTCCTGTGTGGTGCTGCTGGCATGTGGATAGGCAGCGGGTCCTCAACGCTCAGTATCTGTCATCTGCAGCCCAGCTGCACTCCTTTAACAGCCCCCTAGGAGAGGAGCTGGCACACTTCTGTTGGTCATTTGACCGACTGTTGGGTGTCTCTGCTTCAGGGTGAATGAGTCATGTGTGAGACTTCACAGAATGTACTGGGTAGATCTCCTGTAGCAGGGTCTGGGGTGACTGGGCCTGGATATGGAGACGATGGAGATGGCTGTTTAATCGCATGAATCTTGTCTGCGGTGTTCCTTGATGGATTTGTGTGATTGATTATTTAAAAGCCTGCAAGCGTTGCTCTTAAACTCTCTAAGCCCCAGCAGGTATCACTGTGCAGGGCTCTGGCAACCAACAGCATTTTACAGGACAGTGGGAAGAGCAGTTAGAAAGCTGGGGGATGAGAGCAGGACAGAACAGAGCACCTCAGTCATGTAACGAAGGGAGAATTAGCAGGAAATTGTGTGCAGAGTAACCAGAGGTCTCCGTAACTTGGCATCCTTTTTGATTACAGGGGGAGAGGAGGAGATGCAGATGCTCCCCAGCTTTGCAGTAGGCAGCTTGATGCTTGAAGGGATGGAGGAGGTGAATAAAAACCCTAAAAATATGAAGGCTGACAGCGACACCTTAGGAAGCAGCCAGACGTGCAGAGCTGAACTTTGTGTGTGGTGGGAGACAGGCCACAGCAGGATTTTAACGTAGTGTGGAAGTGAAAGAGTGATCAGGTTTTCAGCACAATAGTAACGAGTTATAAGATTGATTGGCTGCGGACCAGACTTGGTGACACAAGGCAGTGAGAAGGCATTACTGCTGCTCTGCTGGGTGTTGCTGAGCGGGAGGTGGGTCAGTACTTGCCTGGTGCTGGTGGTAGTGTCTTGTAAACCCAGACGTACCAACAAACCAGGGGTTTGCCAGGAAAAGACAGGACTGGCAGAATCATCATCAGTAGTGACTCAGCAGCTTGTGGCAGCGCGTTGGGTAGAGCTCTGTAGGTGAAGAGTGTGAAGCTGCAGGAGTGCCGAAGGCTACCTACCAGCCAGCTAACAGTATTTGCGTTGGTGGCAGCCGTCTGCACCATTTGGCTGCAGTTCAACGTGTGCTGTGTCTTCCTGCCAGGAACACGGATTCTCAGGCTGAAGTCGTCCCTATGCTCTGTACAGAACCAGCTTGGTTGCAAAAAACCTTTATGATTGAGTCCAACCCTGAACCCAGCTGACCCAGCCCACCGCTAAGCCCTGTCCCTGAGCTCCAGTTGACTTCTAAACACCTCCAGGGATGGCAATTCAGCCCCCTCCCTGGGCAGACTGTTCCACGGCCTGAGGGCCCTTTCAGCAATGAGTGTTTTCCTAAAGTCCAACCTAAACTGTCCCTGGTGCAACTTGAGGCCATTTCCTCTTGTCTTATCGCAGAATCACAGAACATTAGGGATTGGAAGGGACCTTGAGAGATCATCTGTGTCTCATTACCTTTGAGAAGAGACCAACCTCCACCTCTCTTCAGCCCCTTTTTGGTCTGCCCTCAGCCTCCTTTTCTGCAGCCTAACCAGCCCCAGCAACCTCAGCTGCTCCTCACAAGGTTTGTTCTCCAGCCCCTTCCCCAGCCTTGTTGCCCTTCTCTGGACCCACTCCAGCACCCCAATGTCCATTGTTTACCTGGACTTTCAAAAAGCCTGTGACACTGTTGCCCATGGAATTCTCCTTGATAGCTGGCTGCTCATGGCTTGGACGAGCACGCAGTCTGCTGGATAAAACCCTGGTTGAATGACCGGGCCCAGAGGGTGGTGGTTAACGGAGTTAAATCCAGCTGGCGGCTGTGCCTCAGGGCTCGGTGTTGGGACCATCTCTGTTTAACATCCTTACAGATGATCTCGGTAAGGACACAGAGTGGATCATTAGCGAGTTTGCAGATGACACCAAGGTAGGTGGGAGTGTCATCTGCCAGAGGGTAGGGAGGCTCTTAGACACTTGGATAGATTGGAGCAATGGGCCAATGTTAATGGTCAGGCACTGGAATGGGCTTCCAGGGAGATGGGTGAGTCACCATCCCTGGATATGTTTAAGGATCGTTTGGATGAGGTGTTGAAGGATCTGGTTTAGGGGTGACCTTTTAAGGTCGGGTAGATGGTTGGACTTGATGATCCCAGGGGTCTTTTCCAACCAGAGTGATTCTGTGATTGAAGTGCCCAAAACTGAACCTGGACTCCCCAGTGCTGAGTACAGGGAGCAGTCAGTTCCCTGCTCCTGCTGTCTGCACTTTTCTGACCCAAGCCAGGATGCCCTTGGCCACCTAATCACGCTGCTGGCTTATACTCAGCAGATGATCAGTCAGTACCTGCAGGTCTCTCTCTGTCCAGCAGCTTTCCAGCCTCTCTCCCCCAAGCCTGTGGCAGTGCACTGGGTTGTTGTGACCCAGGGCCTGGCATTTGGCCTTGTTGAAACTCATAGTGTGCTTTGGACCCACCGATCTGGCCTGTCCAGGTCTCTCTGTGGGGCCTCTCTACCTCAAGCAGACCAACACACCCACCCAGATTGGTGTCCCCTGCAAACCGACTTGAGTGTGCTCTCAGTCCCCTCATCGGAGTTAAACAGGAGTGGCCCAACTCCTGAGCCCCTGTGGCTGGTCGCCAGCAGGATTTCGCTCCATTCTCCAGCACTCTTTGGCCCTGGCCATCCCAGCAGAGTGACCGTCCCGTTCTCTTAGTGGTTGCTAGCGTGAGAGCAAGACACCTCTTGGCATCCAGAGCTCAGGGATCACATGGCCCAGCTTTGCATCGTTCAAACGCGTTCAGCTTTCTCTGCGGGACTCACACTCCGGAGACTTTGCTAGAGCTAATTAAAGTTTAATCAGTTTGATAAAGGTGCTTGTTACGGACAAAAGGAACCATTAAGGTGTGGTTGGAAATGGTTAAGTTCCAATCAGGTCACACAATCAATTGATGGTGCTTTCCCCTTCCCAACTGCTGCGTTTCCCCGCTCCAGGGTGTTTAATTATGCAACACACCGTGCCCTTGCCCTGACATTTCCACTTAGAGCTTCATTTTGCTGCTTTTCAGGCTAAAGCAGGGGAATTCAATTAGCATTTTGAAAGAAACACTAAAAATGCAGCATGTGAAATACTTTCAGGGGCCCTCATTTGAACAATAATTTAGCTTAGAATCTCATTGACCTTCTGCCTTTGGAGGTGGGATGTTTTGTGCAGGTTCTAAACTCAGAACTGCTTCAGCTCCTGCAGGCGCTGGGTGAGACCAGCGGCGCTCTGCGGGTAGCAGCGAAAGGTGTTGGTCATTCTGCCTTTCTCAGAATTAGACCCCCGACACTGATGAAACACCTGAACGCTGCAAGCAGCAGGGCTGGGGGCTGTTCCTTGGAACGGCTGAACTCGCTCACTGTTTGCGGTCTCAAGTAGGAACTTCAGGAGCAGGTCCAGAGGAGCAACGAGACTAAGGAAGGGACTGGAGGGAAAGGCTGATGAGGAGAGGCTGAGGGAGCTGGGGGTGTTTGGCCTGGAGGAGACTTAGGGGAGACCTTCTCCCTCTCTCCAGCTCCCTGAAGAGAGGTTGCAGTCAGGTAGGGGTCAAGCTCTTCTCCCAGGCAACCAGCGCCAGGACGAGAGGGCAGAGCCTGAAGCTGCTAGGGGAGGGTTAGGTTGGATGTTTGGAAGCCCTTCCTCAGGGAAAGGGAGATCAGACCCTGGACTGGACTGCCCAGGGCAGTGGTGGAGTCCCCATCCCTGGAGGTGTTGAAGGGCAGCCTGGCTGTGGCCCCTAGCACCTTGGTGTGGCCGCTGGGGTGAGGTTAGGTGCTGGCTGGGCTGGATGTGTTCACATCAACAAAGGGCTGTTACTTCCTTGGAACCAAACCAGTAGCTTTGTGGTTTGCACATGAATGGGTCCTGTTGGGGACAGTGCAGACGGGGGCACTGCGAGATCCAGGAGTGCTTTTGGGGTCACCAGGAGTGGGGAAACAAAAAGCAGCCACTGGATGATGCCGCTGTGACAAGTTTCACCAAACAATTTCTGATCTGGGAATCCCTGGCAGCTGTCCCAGGGTGGGTTCGGGCTGCTCCGTGGTCTTGATGCAGTTGTGTGTCTGTTGCCCTTTCAGGAGTTATATCCCGCGTTTTGCATTCACAACGGAGGATCGGATCTGGACAGGCTGCCTACTGCCAGCACCTGCATGAACTTGCTGAAGCTTCCCGAGTTTTATGATGAAAACCTTATGCGGAGCAAGCTTCTCTACGCCATCGAATGTGCTGCTGGATTTGAGCTGAGCTGAGTGGAGCTGGTGCTTGTCTGGATGACCTGCAGAGGGAACTGCCCAGTGCCTGCGCTGCCAGCAGCACCGTACCCAAGCGGTTTGAAGGGAGTTCTGTCTAGGTTTCTGCAGCTCAAACGCCCTCAACTAGGTTTCATTTTCAAACACGATTTCTTAGTTAGCTTTCATGGAATGAACGTGACCTTGACACTGCTTTACGATCCCAGGCGATGAAGGCTGTGTGCGGTGCGGCTGCTTTCGGTGGTTCTGTGAAGAAGGAGCACGTTTACAGAGCGGTGACGTCTCAGAGAACTTAACCAAAGATGAAGCTGTGGCTTTGTGCTGTCCCCACAGAACTCGTTTCACAGACTGGCAGTGAGGCTGTGAGCCGTGCAGCGCAGCGGGATGAGGCAGGGCTGACATCCTGCAGGTGGGAATGAAGCAGATGTGTGCCCCGACGTGCAAGGATGGAAATGCTCAGTGCCGTAACCTAACGCCTTCCTTTCCATCGCAGAGTTGTTTACAGCTCAGAGTTGGTGCAGAGCTGGTTCTATTCTGTTCTGCCTCCCCTCAAGGTGGTGGGCACTGAGGTAGAGCGTCTGTGATCCGCTTGTGCTCTCTGGAACACCTTGGAGAGCTGGGATGTGCGTGATTTGAGGGTCAGCCTTTGGCTGCATCATCATCCCTCGGTCTCCGCTGTGAGTGGAAGTGACTGTCCACGGTCCCTTGTTCTGCTTGCGTCTCCTGTGCCAAACACAGGGTGTCAGGCTCCCGTGCACACCCAGCGCACGCAGAACTCGCCGCGCTGGAGAACTCCCCCACGTGTAAGCCGCTATTAAAGTGATTTGAACCAAAGTCGTCAGGCTTTATCTGTTCTGTTGTGAAGCCTGTGGTGTTCACATTCCTTTTCCCTGTCATTTCTTCCCATCTTAAGCACCGTGTCTGTGCTGGAGAGACCAGTCACAGCCGTTTTGCTGTGATTAATCACTTTTTGCCTCCACCTGGCTCCCATGTTTCTGCTAAGAGCAGTGGGTGGGCCTGTGCTGCTTGAGGTAGCTTCGTGTCTGGGACAGAAACTGCTCTCGTGTGGAAGGAGCGGATCCTCCAGCAGTGGGTGGGGTGTTCGACTGCACGCTGCAGCCAGCTCCGGGAAGGAATTGGAGCTCCACAGGAGCCACTCATGAGTGCATCCCTCTGAGATGGGTTTTGTATTTGAAGTCACCCCGATGCACAGTCCGAGTTGTAGTCGTCTCTGAGGCAAACAAAGCGGCGGCTGGTACTGGAAGCTCTGTGGGGTTTCACCTTTGAGAGCAGTAACCAGCAGTACCCTTTTGATCGTGGGGAAAGCAAGTGACTTGGCGCCGTGTCCTGCAGCCACCTGGAAACGAACCAGTGCTGACTGGAGGTGACAGCGGGAGTGTTACAGCACTGTTTGCAGCCTGGATGTATAGAAATAAACTGACCGCTTGGCTTCGGGGGTTTGCTTCAGGCTTTTCCTTTGCGGGGAATGTTCCAAACCTAGCGCTTTCCTTCTCCTGACACCCTTGTCCTGTCTGTTTTTCTACATAAATTATGGAGCTTGTAAAGAAGTCAAAGGAGAGCTGGGTAAGAGCGGAGCTGCCTCCTCCCGATCGCCAGCTCTGAGCACTACTTTCCGGTAGCATTATTTATTTTAGAGCCTTTAATGCTTTAAATCTATTTTGAGATGATTTCCCAAGCCTTTATTTTGCTACGTGGGGTAGTGCTGTTGTCTGTGCTGTGTGAAATGAAATCTACTGCTATGTACTCGCGTTTGGAAGACTGTGCTGGAGTCACGCCAGGTCCCCACGCCTGCCGCGGTTCGCAGGAGCCAGCACACGCTGGTGCTGCTGCTGCTGCGGTGAAAGCAGGGTCAGCAGGGAGCTCCAGCTGTGGAACTGTAGGAATCCCACAGTTGCAGAAAACTTGGGTGGAGTGTTTGAGTTTGCTGCGGGCACTCCGTGTCTCTCCAGTCCGGAGTACTCGGTGATCCTGGCTGTGTATTTGTACAGTAAGTGTCCAGTGCTGACTTGAGTCGGTGGGGCTGTAGCCCAGGTGTCGTTCTGCAGGAGCTCAGCTGGGAACGTGTGCTGCTGCAGCAGCTTACCCCGCTTCACAGGAGAGGGCAGGGCTTTCCCGCGGCCACCAGTGCTTCCCACTCTGCCGACTGCTGCAGCACGGTCAGGGCAAAGCACAGGTCCCCGCTCCTCAGCGAACTATCACTGGGTGTTTGAAGGCACCGTCGGTGTAGTTGGAGTGTCCTGAGCAGCTGGCGGGTCTCAGAGATCCCTGGTAGCTCTCACATAGAAACAGCTGCTTCATCTGTGGCAGGGGATTTCCCGCTTGTTAAAGGAAGAGCAGCCTCTCTCCCGGCTGTGATGCTCCTGGAGTGCTGGCAGGCAGAGGCAGGAGCACTTCGTTTGCACCTTTCCTCAAACCGTAGTATAGGGTCTGACCATCAGAGCCACAGCAGGAGTAATGAGGGGTTGGAGTTGTTGGCTGTGCCTGACAACCACTCCTTTGCAGTCGGTTTCTATTGCTCAGTGTGTTTCCTCCTCTCCTCTTGCAAACCCAGAGCGCTCTGGGGTTGGGCTGTGTTTCCAAGTGGCGGCGGCTGCAGCCTTTGGGAACCTGTGTCAGCAGCGCTTGTGTCAGGGTCTGTCTTTGTGGTGGAAGGGGGCTCTGCCTCTTCCCCTCTCTTAGGTCAAAAAGCAGAACAGCAGAGTGAAAGAACAGCCTTGGCACCTGTTCCGCTGTCTCTTGCTGTGGGTTTCTCTTTTGCTGTTTAGGCTATTAACTGGATTAGAAAACACAAACCAGGAGGGACTGGCCCTGTCCCTTAGTCTCCGTTGTCTTCCATCGTGGTCCTCAAAGCCAGACTTCTGTCAGCTTCAGGAGCTCCCTTGTGATTTCTAGGAGTAGTTTGCCTGCAGAACAGGGAAGGTTTGGCTCCAGCTTTTGTAAACGCAGAGCTGGCAGAAGTTTGAAGGACAAGGACCTCTCCTTGGTTATTGTGATGTGAGGTGCTCCACACCTACAGAGGACAGGAGCTGCCTGGGGCCATCCCTAGTGCTGTCGGCAGTTCTGGCAGCATCACTCAGGTGATCCAGCACCAGCATCCCAATTCGGTCTGTGAGGGGCTGGGAATTGAGAGCAAACCCTTTACGGGGTGCACTGAGCTCATGCTGAACCTCAGGTTAAGCCAGAAGCTCTTTGTTCAGCACCAGCGAGACAGCAGACGCTCCTCACCACTGGGAAGCAGAGCAGCACAGCACCAGCAAGGACAAATGAGAGCTGCTTTCCTTGGAATGGTCTGTGGGAGCTGCAAAGATCTTTGTATTTATATCCAAACCCCTTGGAAACAGCTGAGAGACCTGGGTCTGTGTGAAGGGGTTGTGAGGTCAATGCTTGTGACTGGCTTCATGTTCGTGCAGATCTGCCAGTCGGTGAAGGAGAGGAGAGGTGAACGTGCTCTGTACAACTGATCAGGATTCTCTATATTTTTATTGACTTTGGCTTTTGTGAATAAAAGCATTTGAGTTTTCTTGAACCTTTGCAGAGACACTCTTCTCTTTCATTTGTTTGCAGGAAAGTTGGGGTTCTCTGTGGCACTGACTAGGTTCCAAAAGGGACACCAGTGTTAACCGTTCACTGGTCTGGGAATGACTCTGTTGGGACGGGCTGCCCAGGGAGCGGCTCAGTCACCGTCCCTGCAGGTATTTCAGAGACAGGCCCTCGTATGACCTGTGCCCCACAACCTTCATCTCTCTCCCTGACGCGCTGCTTAGCGAGCACCGTGATCGTCACAGTCCCTCATGTGGCCTTGGCTGTGGCCGGGAGCTGAGCCGGCTGCACTGCCCCTCCTGTCAGATGCCTCTGGATGTCCACAATCGTTTATAAATGGCACCGACCACGGGAGGGTGGATTCAAGACTCTGTGTCTTTGCTCTTCCAGCTTCCGGTGCCGCTTTTTCTTGTCAAGGGGTTTGTAAATCCATTATCAGCTGCAGGAGAACAGACTCCGACAGCTGAGGACCTTCGCTCAGGTACAATGCTAAACACTGACGCGAAGGCCACGGGAGCACCGCTAGATGGTAAGTCACCTGAAGTGTGGTCACTTCTTCCACCACCAGCAGCACCAAGTGTCCAGGGGAGCGATGTGGACAGAACCCTGTAAGTTGGCCAGTCAGCAGCAGCCACCGGGGAGTTCTGCTGGCACCAGTGGAACCACGAGGACACGCAGGTGTCCTGCAGGATGAGCTTCATGCTGTTAAGGGATGAACTCTTCTTGTGTGGTGGTTGAATCAGAGTCAGACTGCACTGCCAGAAAAGTTGCTCTGCAGTCTGGGACTCCCTTCAGCTGTCCACAGCTTTCTGGACAACACCAGTTTGCAGGGTTTGTTGATCTGCTCAGAGGAGCAGCCCAAATCTCAGAAGCATAGAACGGGAGGGGTTGGAAGGGACCTCTGGGGATGTCCAAGTCCCAGCCAGGGCAGGCTGCATGGGATCCCATCTGGGAGGGTTTTGAAAATCCCCAGCGAAGGAGAGCCCACAGGTGCTCCGGGCAGCCTGTGCCAGGGCTCTGTCACTGTGATAACGTTTTTCTTTGGGTTCAAATTGACCCTCCTCTGTCTCTGTTCCACTTTGTGCCCTCTGCCCCCAGTCCTGGTGCTGGGCGCCACCGAGAAGAGCCTGGTCCCATCACCCTTCAGGTATTTGTAAGCACTGATGAGCTCTCCCCTGGGTCTCTTCCTCTCCAGGGTGAACAGCCCCAGCTCTCTCAGCCTCTCCTCACACGGAAGATGCTCCAGCCCCCGATCATCTCAGTGGCTCAGTGCTGGACTCTCTCCCATCCCTCTTGAACTGGGGAGCCCAGAGCAGGACAACGTACTGCAGATGTGGCCTGGCCAGGGCAGAGCAGAGAGGAAGGAGAACCTCTCCCCTATTAAATGCCCGACTATATCTGAGATCAGTATCTTCTGTGTCCCAGGAGCAGCTGCTGGTTCCTTCAGCTGACACTTGGCTGAGCAGCTCTATTTCTGCCTCACTCTGTGTTTGTAGCTAACACACAGCTTGACTGCTGAAGAAGGAACCAGGCACTGAGCAGATGGTGCTAGTGCAGATCATCCCACGGCTTCTGCCTGCCCAAATGTTAGGTCTAGGAGAACCAGCTCATCAGTGGCTCTGTAGTTTTGCTCTGTGTTGTCAAACACATCTCCTGAAGAAAATAGTTCCTTCTAGCCCCTAAATCTTCAATTAAGAAGAGTTCTCTTCATGGAAGCTCTGCCTCCTGCTTTTCCCCTCAGTGCTTCCAGGCAGGCAGCAGCAGGGATACCGTAGGTCTGGGATCTGCTAGATCGCTCTGGCTATCGAGGAGGACACATGTAGGATGAATTCATGTTTGCACCAGGACGTGGAGAAGGAAATCCTGGGTCCAGTTACTGGACACAGATTCTGGCCTTTGGAGGATAAACACTCACCGTCAGCCTCTGGCTGCCCGCAGCAGTCCACAGGTGGTTGTCTGAACCCCCTAAACATTCTGTGCAACACAACTGGTGCTTCAGGAGCAAGTGGCAGAAGAACCAGCTGCCCTGAGGTGGGTAACAGCTTTGAACAGCATCCCCTTGGCTCTGCCTTTTGTTACAGAGGGGTCCAGAAAAACCTGCAGCCTCTTGATTCCCTAAGAGCGCTGTCCCAGTGACAGCCGAGGCTGTGCTCCGCAGAAAGGCTCTGCAGAATGCGCATGGCCACTGCTTCTGCTGCCCTGCTGATGCCTCTGCTCCAGAGTTTCTAGCCTGAGGTGTGTTGCCTGCAGGTGAAGTCCAGTCGTTTCTGATTAGCTGTCAACAAGGAGTTAATTCACTGACACCTTCCAGAATGGCTGTGCCAGCAGAGCTCTAATGAGAGCTCAGGGCAGAGCTGTTGGTGCCCACTTGTGTTCTTGGCTAGTGCCACATACAGCCTCACAAAATCACAGAGCGTGAGGGGTTGGAAAGGACCCTGAAAGATCACCCAGTCCATCCCCCTGCCATAGCAGGATCCCCTAGATCCAGTCATTAGGGATGGGAAGGGACCTCCAGAGATCACCCAGTCCCATCTCCCTGCCACAGCAGGATCCCCTAGATCCAGTCACACAGGAACAGGGCCAGGAGGGTTTGAAAGGTCTCCAGAGAAGGAGACTCCACAACCCCCCCTGGGAAGCCCCTTCCAGGGCTCTGGCACCCTCACTGGCAAGAAGGTCCTTCTCACGCTGATGGGGAACCTCCTCTGCTCCAGCTCACACCTGCTGCCCCTTGTCCTGTCACTGGGTGCCCCTGAGCAGAGCCTGGCTCCATCCTCCTGACACCCACCCTTCCCATATTGATCAACGTTAATGAGGTGACTCCTCCAAACCTTTAAGTAGACCCTGTTGTGGCCACACATCAAGCAACAGCTAATTACAAAGGCCATGAAAAAGGTGCTCCGGCAGCAAGGAGAATCAATCACATAAAGTCCACACTCCTGGATAAAAATGATATAACAATAAATTCAATTAATTCCCTTTCTGTTGATGTCTAGTTCTAAGAAATAAACTATCCATCTATCTTCTGGAACTTAATGATGTTTTACTTTCTTATTAGTTACTGCCACCACAGCATAAAGTCATCGTCCCCCTTAAAACGCCAGACAACACCAGGTAACACACGAAGGTGGTAATAAACCCAATGAATACAAACAGGGGGCTGCAATTAAACGTGTTTCATTTTCACTGCCTGATTGTTGTTGTTAGCATTAAGGAAGCAAGGAGGTATTGAATGAGAATGTCATAACCTTTGCCAGCGAGGAGAGAAAACACCACAAAGGCAGAAAAGTCTTCTCTGATCCTCCTGTGGGAGCTGGCAGGGACTGGATGATGATTAATAATGATGAGGAATGTAGAGGTAGTTCTTCAGCCTCTGTCTGCTTCAGTATAATATGGAAACATAGAATCATTAGGGATTGGAAGGGACCTCGAAAGGTCATCCAGTCCAATCCCCCCACCACAGCAGGATCCCCTAGACCTAGTCACACAGGGCCATGGCCAGGCAGGTTTTAAACCTCTCCAGAGAAGGATATTGTATAATTATACTGTATAGTTATCACTATTGCATTACATATCATTGCTTAATTAATATAAGATCGTGGCAGAAACAGCAAATGAAGTTCAGATTCTTCAAGAACACCTTGGAACACACAAAAGAGTCCTGTTTCAGTGTAAGGAAGTTTATCACTAATAGAGAGGTAGCCCCCCCACCCCCATTTAATAGCCACCACTTACAGTGCAGAGAGAATTGCTTCCCTGGTGCACAAGGCTGCTGCCAATCTGGAAGCTCCTGTACTATCTAGTTCGATGTCTCTCAGCTGTCTGTGCAGCAACACAAGAGCCCTATCAGGGACAGAGCCTCACGTATTAATCACTGGGAACGTGAGAAATCCCACCAATGAAGGAAATCAGCACCTTTGCCTGTTCCCCAGGTATTTGTCTCATTTTGGACTCTGCATCGTAAGCGCCGCCTGGCTGGCTCGAGCTGCTTCAGCTGAGCTCCATTCCTTCTAGGAGAGTTATGAGCCTGGCTAGGGCAATGCCAGCGATTGCCACTCGAGCATCTGCACTGCGGTTGATCTATTATTAACACTGAGCTCATTAAAGAAAATGAAAGGGTCTGATTTGTGTCTTTGGGGTGGGGGTAGCTGAGGCTCCTGTCGGAACAAATGTGCCGACGGTTCTGCTTCCAGTTGACACAGCTGTCAGGAGAACATTGGCTGTCGCCGTGGCTCTACAGAGGGGTGCTTGGCTACCAGGACCTTGTAGCCACACGCAAACAATGGCGTGCCAATGACAGGTTCACTGTGGAGGAGATGACACTTGCAGCTGCTAGCCACTGGGCTTTATCGCTCCAAACAAATGGTATTCAATGGGTGGGCAATTGGCACAAAGCCTCTGCAGCCTCGGAGAGGACGAGTGGAGGGGGGATTGGGCTGGATGGTCTTTGAGGTCCCTTCCAATCCCTAATGACTGGATCTAGGGGATCCTGCTGTGGCAGAGGGATTGGACTGGATGATCTTTGGAGGTCTCTTCCAGTCACTAATGTTCTGTGGCAAATGACCAGTTCACTCTGAGGTGGTAGCCCTTCCCTCTGCTTCTGTCACTACTGACCTGTGAGCAGAGCCCAGCACCAGCATCTCCGCAGGGCCCTTTCAGAGAGCTGTAGAGAGCGATGAGGTCTCCCCTCAGCCTCCTCTTCCTCCAACTAAACAGCCTCAACTCTCTCCATCTCTCCTCACCACATTAATTCTCCAGCCCCTTCCCCAGCTTCGTTGCCCTCACTCCAGCCCCTCGATGTCTCCCTTGTGCTGAGGTGCCCCAAACTGGCCCCAGTACTCAAGGTGCAGGATTCAAGTCTTGCAGATGTAGTGACTTTGCTGACTGCAGATAAGCAGTAAATACGCCCACGGTCTGCTGCTAAACATCTGTAGGGACTTAAACATCTGCAGAGCAGGAGCTCAAATGGGCTGTGTAGTACAATGAGCAGCAGGCTACGTAACACCCCTGTATTTAACTCGTAACAAATTGCTTACTACAAAGAGTTGTGTTTTCTACGCTGGGCAAGAGCTGCATCAATTAAACTGGAGCCTGCACTTGTGTTAGTTCTGCCAACGAGCAGTTTAATTTCCAAGTGGACAGGGTGAGTGTAAGGACACAGCAAATGAATTTTTTTCCCTTTTGAATAGTTGGCAGCAGCCAACGAAGCCTTTGCAGTAATTCTCCAGAGCTATTGATTCTGGAGCCCAAAAGACCCGTCGCATTCATCTGGCTTGACCTCTTGCACAACAAAGGGGTTTGCGCAGCAAATTCTCCAATAAAGCCCATTGGCTTTTCACTTTGATGTTGAAAGGCCCTTAGAAAAGTGATTTAAAATAAGGCAGGAACTGTAATCCACAGGTTCACGTCATGATGTGAAATGGGAGTGAATTGAGGGAATGGGGTACTTCTGGCCCACATTGAGTCGAGACACAGAGTCACAGAACATTAGGGATTGGAAGGGACCTTGAAAGATCAGCCAGTCCAACCCCCTGCCACAGCAGGATCCCTTAGATCCAGTCATTAGGGATTGGAAGGGACCTTGAAAAATCATCCAGTCCAACCCCCTGCCACAGCAGGATCCTACAGATCCAGTCACACAGGAACATGGCCAGGTGGGTTTTAAACGTCTCCGGAGAAGACCACTCCATAGCCCTGCTGGGCAGCCCCTTCCAGGGCTCTGGCACCCTCACTGCCAAGAAGTTCCTTCTCACATTGATGTGGAACCTCTTCTGTTCCAGCTCACACCCTCTGCCCCTTGTCCATCCTGGTCCACATTAGTTTCATGTTTGGTTTCCAGTAACTGAAGTCATTGCTTTCAGATTTAATTACTGGTGAGCAGAAAGAAAGAGGAGGACTTGCTCAGCATCAGGAATTTGAAAAAAGTCTTCTCATTACCCTCCTTCCCATGGACTCACTTATCTAGTCACAATAAACCCATCTCTCCTCTGTCAGGCTCATCACCTCAAAAACCTTGCGTAGAGTCATAGAAAGATCATCCAGTCCAGTCCTCCCACCACAGCAGGATCCCCTAGATCCAGTCACACAGGAACATGTCCAGGTGGGTTTGAAACAATTCCAGAGAAGGAGACTCCACAACCCCCTGGGCAGGCCCTGCCAGTCACCCTTACCATGAAGCAGCTCCTTCTCATATCCCTTATTTAGACTCTGCCGTATTTTCACACAACTTCTGACCTTTATTCTGCCAGTCAGAAAAATCCTTCCCCTTCCCAGTAGTATCAGAGTGAAGAGAAAACACCATCTTTAGGACTCACTTATTCCAGGGTAGCACGTGTGAATGTTACCAGATGGAGCATGCAGAATTTAACGTCCACCCCAAGGCTTTCCAGTGACTTAACTATCGTCTAGGTTGAGCCAACCGTCCGTGTTTCTGTTGAAAAAAGAGAACAAGGCAGAGTTAGGAAACGGAACCAAACAGATTCCATTACATGACAAACGTGTTGACCAATGGATACCCCTTCTGTTACGTGACCAACATGATGACCAATGGATACCCCTTCCGTTACGTGACCAACGCGATGACCAATGGATACCCCTTCTCCATAGCACAAGCAATGGCACTGGGAGGGCTGAGCTCTCTCTTTCCACCCTGGGATGCCTGGTGCTCCCGTCTGACTTGTTCTTTTTCTTCACCGTAATATTGTCCTCGGTTTGACTTTGTTTTGAAGACCCTGGGAAATCAAAGCTGGGACAGCACAGACATCTCCACAGCACAGCCTTGCACATCACTGCCAAGGAAGTATGAAAATACTGAGGGTCTCCTGGCTTATTTTCACAGAATCACAGAAACATAGAATTCTGGAGGCGGGAAAAGCCCTCTGAGCTTGTCCAGCCAGCCCATGACCTAACATCAACCCAGTGGCCAGACAAGGACACTAAAGGCCACAGCCAGGCTGTCCTTCAGCACCTCCAGGGACGGAGACTCCACCACTGTTCTGGGTAGCCTGTTCTAGTGCCCAACCACTCTCTCGGCGAAGAGCTTCTTCCTAAGATCCAATCTAAACCTCCCCTGACACAACTTGAGGCTGTAATAATCCAACAATACTTAAAAATCAATACAGGAATTACCGGAAGAAGTAGCTTTGTATTTAAGTCCTACCTTCCAGATAAAACGGCTGCGTCAGCTGCATCAATGGCCTTCCCATGGAGGTGTTTAAGAAACGTTTAGACATGGTCCTCCAGTACCTACTCTAGTGGCAGGGATGGAGTGGGTTAGTTTGTCTTAATCAATTGGATATTTAGGTTTCTTTTTGTTGTAGGACTGGTTTGACTCTGAAATCTATGAGGTCCTTTCCAGATACAATGATTCTGTGATCAACAGCTCCTTGCACAGGAGATGAGGTACCCCAAGAGAGTGCTTCCAGCACTGGGAACTACGTGGGGGTAATCCAACGCACAATAGATGCATTGAACATCTCCAGAGAAGGAGACTCCACAACCCCCCTGGGCAGCCCCTGCCAGGGCTCTGGCACCCTCACTGGGAAGAAGGTCCTTCTCACATTGATGTGAAACCTCCTCTGCTCCAGCTCACACCCAGTGCCCCTTGTGCTATCATTAGATGACGCTGAGAAGAGCCTGGCTCCATCCTTCTAAATGTATCTTAAGCCAGCAAAGGGTATGGCCCTCACATAGACAGTAGAGACCTTTGATCCTTTGCTCTGTTCCGCACCTAGCGCAGAAGAGATGCCAAGGTATTGGAAGCACAAGGCCTCCTGTGCGCCCGTAAAATCCGCGTGCACGCACCTGTCACACATCAAACCCACCTCCTCGGATGCCAGTTGGCATTTCAACATGAGCAGTGGGTGCCTTTGCATTCCGAGCAGCTCGCGAAGCCGGCTGCAGCCATCAATTCCGCATGCACGCAGGCTTTTTAAGTACTAAATGAGACATGCTGCTCCATGGGGATGAGCTGTAAAGTGTCTTCGCTTCTAAGCAAACCCAATAAATAATGTGCCTTGCGCTCAGAACGACTCAGGGAGATGTTTAATTCCTGGGATAGGATTAGGTATTCGGATGCGATGCTTTCATAATGGATCGCGTGCGTCCTAAGCATCATGTCGCTAAATAATCATTGGATTCGCGTATTCGAAGCAGGATTACTGAGGTGCCCATAAGTTACCTGTCATGCACTGGATTTTAAGTTGCTGTTCTTTTCTTGATCCCAAGATTATACGGCTGTTATACTCTTCAGGTCCCCAGGGCAGTCCTTCTGTTCAAGCTACAGAGACCTGTGTTTTTAGGACTGGAAAAGGCTTAGTCGCTTCCTCTGAGCAGTTAAAATGGAAGGTGCTGCACACCCGTATCACAGAACATTAGGAGTGGGAAGGGACCTTGAAAGATCATCCAGTCCAATCCCCCTGCCACAGCAGTATCCCCTAAATCCAGTCATTAGGTACTGGAAGAGACCTCGAGAGATCATCCAGTCCCATCCCCCCTGCCACAGCAGCATCCCCTAGATCCAGTCACACAGGAACAGATCCAGGTGGGTTTGAAACAATTCCAGAGAAGGAGACTCCACAACCCCCCTGGGCAGCCCCTTACAGGGCTCCATCACCCTCACTGGGAAGAGGTTCCTTCTCAGTCCGATGTGGAATCTCCTCTGTTCCAGTTCACACCTGCTGCCCCTTGTCCTATCACCAGGAGACACTGAGCAGAGCCTGGCTCCATCCTAACACCCACCCCTCACATATTTACAGACACTAATGGGGTCACCCCTCAGTCTCCATGTTTCCAAGCTCAAGAACCCCATCTCCCTCAGCCTTTCCTCAAGATCACTGTGAGTGTGAATACAGATGCATTGATCTGTTGATCTGTCCAAAACCAGGCTGACAGAGGTCCAGTGAGCAGAGACCAACATATGGATAGAAGAAGGTGGAGCACTTATCTCTCAGGACTTACAAACCCACTGCTAGGACCAGGAGGCTGCGTAAGACCCACACGTACGTGGCCAGCACTGCAGCCAGCGAGCTTGCCATTCATAGACTTTGAAATGAACCACCCTTCACCCTGTTTATGCTTCACGCATGACTAAGTGCAGAGAAAGGCAGCCCTGCCGGTGCGACGATCTGTCAAGGAGAGGAACCTCTCGTACAGTGATGAAACAAACATCGCAAGACGTTTGCGGTGCGAAACCTCTCGTGTTGCTGATGGAGTGTTACAGGGAGGCTGCGTTAAAAGGACATTAGGGCGTAAAAGGCCGGTTTCTCAAAGTCAGAAGCTAATGGAATTCAGACTGCCCGCGGAACCAGAGGTTTGTCCTTGTGATTAAATTCATGAACGTCCAGTTGTTAGATTTTTTACAAGCTGTGTCTTCACGTGAGACACGAGTCTTCCTCACAGGAGAGCACTGATGGTGCTCAGTGAATGAGAAGCTGTGCAGTGTTTTGGTTTATCATGGAATCACATGGCATTCGGGATTGGAAGGGACCTCGAAAGATCATCCAGTCCAATCCCCCTGCCACAGCAAGATCACAGTATCACAGAACATTAGGGATTGGAAGGGACCTCGAAAGATCATCCAGTCCAATCCCTTCCACCAGAGCAGGATCACAGCATCACAGAACATGAGGGATTGGAAGGGATCTTGTGGATCATCCAGTCCAATCCCCCCACCAAAGCAGGATCGCGTAGATCCAGTGACACAGAAACTTGTCAAGGTAGGTTTGCTCTTCATCCACACAGGGAGTGAGGAAGAATGGATGGAGTAGCCTAAATGTGTTTTAGGAATTTATAGAACTTTAGGGATTGGAAGGGACCTCGATAGAAGACCACCCAGTCCAATCACCCTGCCACAGCAGGATCCCCTAGATCCAGTCGTACAGGAACATGTCCAGGAGGGTTTGAAACATCTCCAGAGAAGGAGACTCCACAACCCCCCTGGGCAGCCCAGGAGAAGCTGACTTTCCTCTCTGGCAGAGACACCCACAGCCTGACAGCGCAGGGCATCAGTTGTTTGCACTCTGTGTGTCATCACCACTGGCTCAGTCAAAGAAAATTATGGTCACCAAGGGGAAAGGTGAAAAACAGTCCACCCCAGAATTATAGGCTCCTCTCTACCATATTTTATCCCAGAGCTTACAGAAAGCCATGTGCCAGCACAAACAAGAAGCTGATCCTTAGCACAGCAGACAACTACAGAAGGCGGTTTGACCCTCACTTGTTTACATGTTTGTGGTCTTAATTTATTCTCCTCAGAGCCCTGAGCATTGACCACCAAAAGCTTATCAACACAACATAAAAATTTGCCTTCGTCAATAGGTTTGTGCTGCCAAACCCACGAGATCAGAAACAGATTTGCACAAATGCACCGTCTCCCCACACGAGGTTTAATGGCTGGAGCGCAGCACAACGCCGCTGAACCCCAGTTCCTGTGGAGAGTCGGGTCTCCCAGCCCAGTTCAATGCCAGTGCGTGGCTAAGGCAGGAGCAGAACCCTCATGTTCCAATGCTCAGAAATCACAGCATCACAGAACATGGAGGATTGGAAGGGACATCGAAAGATCATCCAGTCCAGCCCCCCTGCCACAGCAGGATCCCCTAGATCCAGTCATTAGGCATTGGAAGGGACCTCGAAAGATCATCCAGTCCCATCCCCCTGCCACAGCAGGATCCCCTAGATCCAGTCATTAGAGATGGGAAGGGACCTTGACAGATCACCCAGTCCAACCCCCCTGCCACAGCAGGATCCCCTAGATCCAGTCACAGGAACATGCCCAGGAGGGTTTGAAATGTCTCCAGAGAAGGAGACTCCACAACCCCCCCAGGGCAGCCCCTGCCAGGGCTCTGGCACCCTCACTGCCAAGAAGGTCCTTCTCACACTGATGTGGAACCTCCTCTGC
>JAOXOE010026710.1:0-20720 GCA_028565055.1 Phoeniculus purpureus
GAGTCTCCTTCACTGGAGATATTCAAGACCCGCCTGGATGAGTTCCTGTGTGACTTAGTCTAGGGGATCCTGCTGTTACAGGCGGATTGGACTAGATGATCTTTTGGGGGTCCCTTCCAAACTGTTATGATTCTATGATTCTGTGATACTTCGTTGAAAGAATGATAATCTTACGTAGTTTTATAGAGGGAGAGATTGTGGAGATTTTATTTAAGTATATCTGAGAAAATTTTAGAATTTGTGATGTGTTTCTTAAGGAACTGATTTGCAGCAGGAAATCCATGAAACTATAAGACCAAAAATCATTAATTCCTGAATGTGGTACTACTGGATTGGTTTTACAGTTGGCAAAGCCAAATAGAAGTGTTACCTTAAGAGAAGAAGAGAAAAGGTGTTGTGGATGTTTGAATTATTACCTACTTTATATTAATGGAAAACATTGTAATAGAAATTTGTTTTAAGCATGATTAAAAGCACTTGCCTGTTTTTTGGGGGGTTTTTTTTTTAGTGAAGTGTTTTTGCCTGGAGAGTTTAGAAGGCCTGCACATTGCTAGCATGATTCTTTCTTGGGGACAAGCGTCTGAATAATAGGCCACAGAACCACTTGAAGGATCAAAGGGTAGGATGGTGGTCTTCAAACTTTTTAGATTGTGCACATTTCTGAGCATGCATCCCCAATATAGCTGTATTTATTTATGTGCTACTGAAGTTCTAGCATTTTCTTCCTGGTCACCAGTGGAATGTCTCAAACACACTGCTTTGGAGATCACTGATTTACAGTATTACTGTCAGATCCCTGAACTATTCTCATGCAAGCTTCTAAAATATGGGGTTATCAAACCTCATGTGTGAGGGACCAGGGAAATAGGTTGAGTTAGAGTTTTTGAAGAGTTGTTTTGACTTAGTTTTCAGCTTTCGTTTTCTTTGTTATTATGAAATAGTTAATGATTAAGAGTTGGGATTATGCCAGGACACATCTGAAAATAAATTGGAATCTCTGAGTAGGCTAGGAAGCAGAGAGGCAAAATTAGAAGTGAGTGTAATCGAACTATGGTAATGAAACAGAATTACTTTTCAAAGTCACATATCTTCTAATTTATTGGGACATGTATTAAAAATTATTTATAATAAGTGGTTTAAATGGGGGAAGGGTAAGTATGTGGTTGTAGCCTCATGGGATTGCACATTGTTTTAGCTTTTAGCACTCTTGGAGTATATTGCAGATTTTCACTGACTGTTAACTTTGTTGTTACAGAAATTGAGGTTCAGATAGATTGAATCCTCTATTTAAGCAAAATGAGGAGGTGGAAATTTGAGTAGAATGTCACAGATCAGCAGCTTTTAGTGTTGTTGCACACAAGCTAAGTCAGTGAGAGAATGATCAGTTTATGAACTGAATGCTTCTCTTATATCCTAGTGAACGACAGGCCATGAAAACTCTGTAAGTGTAATGCTGTTGGAGAAACTGATTTGAAGATATGTATCAAGTATCAAAACTGGATGCTGATTGGGTATGCCAACATATTGGTATGTCATATAATGCAGATGCAATTCTTTTTCAGTAATCCATCTGTTACTTATTTGTTGGTCAAAATACAGAATCATAGAATCATTAGGCATTGGAAGGGACCTTGAAAGATCATCTACTTGAATCCTCCTGCTATAGTAGGATCACCTAGACCAAGTCACACAGAAACACATCCAGGTGGGTCTTAAACGTCTCCAGTGAGTAAGACTCCACAACTCCCCTGGGCAGCCTGTTCCAGTGCTCTGTCACCCTCACTATGAAGAACCTCCTATGTTCCAGCTTACACCCATTGCCCCTTGTCCTATCACCAGATGACATTTAGAAGAGCCTGGCTCCATCCTCTTGACACCCACCCTTCACATATTTATAGACATTAATGGGGTCACCCCTCAGTCTCCTCCAAGCTAATGTGACCCAGCTCCCTCAGCCTCTCCTCATAAGGGAGGTGCTCCACTTCCTTCATGATCCTTGTTGCTCTACACTGGATTCCCTTCATTAGCTGTGTCCTTCTTGAACTGAGGGGCCCAGAACTGGACACAATACTCCAGATGTGGTCTCACTAGGGCAGAGCAGAAGGGGAGAAGAACCTTTCTCGATCTGCTAATCAGCCCCCTTCTGATCCACCCCAGGATGCTGTTGGCCCTCTTGGCACATTGCTGGCTCATGGTCATCCTGCCGTCCACCAGGACCCCCAGCTCCCTTTCTCCTACACTGCTCTACAACAAGTCAGTCCCCAACCTATACTGGTACCTGGGGTTGTTCTTGCCCAGATGCAAGACTGTACGGCGTAACTGCTGTTACGCTTCATTCAATTTCTCTCTGCCCAGCTCTCCAGCCTGCCCAGGTCCCACTGAATAGCAGCACAGCCTGCTGAGGTGTTGTGTCATCAGCAAACTTGCTGACAGTGCACTCTAATCCCCCATCCAAGTCATAGATTGAATAGTCTGGATGGCTTCTGAAGATCCCTAATGTTGGAGATTCCACAACCTCTTTGGGCAACCCATGCCAGCACTGTCATGTTCCTAATGCAAAAAAATCTCTTTTCAGTGGTGCTCAGATTCTGTTTCAGTTTGTGCTCTGGTCCTGTTGCTGAGCAGCATTGAAAAGAGCCTGGCTGTATCTTGTTTGCCTCCTCTCTGCAGATGTGTATATGCATGGATGAGATCCCCCTGAGCTTTCACTTCTCCATCCTGAATAGTCCCAGTCCTCTCAGCCTCTCCTCATAGAAGAGATACTCCAGTCCCTGAAATCAAACCAGTGAAGGGTCAGTAAAAGTGTTCTGAGATATTTTCATTTAGCACAAGTATAATTTTCACTGAATTTTTTTGTTGTCCACAGCAGATACAAGTATCTTCCCAAAGCCTGTGCACCCACTTCCTAAAGCAAAGTACACAAAGAACACACAAGGAAGATCAGCTTCAAGGGCTAACGAAGATGCTAAAATACCTCTTAGAAACTCGTGCTAGTGGATAAGTGTCAACGGTAGGGATTACTCTTCACTGCAAGATAAAGAGGAAGCTGAGTTAAAGGTGCATAAATGTATTATGAGCTACTGGTGTTCACCTGAACTTGATTCAACAGCCATGTATTCTCCACCTGGATGGGGCTGTTGCAATAGGATCATGACACTTTACAGAACCAGCATATCAGTTTTGCTGGTAATGTAATACCTGCACTGCTTACTATCTAACTTGTCTAGTTTTACCTCTGATGAGTCAGGTCAGGTATCACTGCTGAAGAGAAACACGAGCATCATCTGCATTTGAAAACTGATCTTATGCTACAGCACTCATATAATCAGTAGCTGAGGGTTAGACATTCACAGATGTTCAGTCACATAAGGTAGCAGGGAGTCTGCCTGAGTCTTACATGCCACTGTATTTGTGTTCTCTGCCAGATGCTTGGAGGTTTATCTGTGTTCCTCTTGGATACGGTTTGGATGATGACCCCCTGATGAGCACAGTTCTCCCAGGGTACTATGTAGAAAAGCTAGCAGGACTAGAGGTTGGACTAGATGACCTTTGGAGGTCCCTCCCAATGTGGGCCACTCTATGATTCTTTTTGAATTCAGTGATATTCACGAGGATTTTAAATATGAAAGTCAAATCCCAAGAGAGCTTGGCAATGATGTGGCTGGGGCTTGCTTTTGCTCTGTTTGCTGTTCCAGGAAAAGCTATTTGTCATACAATCCACCAAGATTCTTTTAGAAGTCACTAACATTTACGGCTACTTAGCATTAGAGGCAAGATTCACACGTGGTATCAGAAGGTTGGTGAATAAGCACTGAAATAAGGCTGCTGTGGTGTTTCCATACCAGATCTGGTCACTTGTTGTTTAAGAAGGAGCAGACACATCGCATGTGACAACCTGACTGTTTTGACAGACACTCTGTGAAACTAGTTGAATTCTGACAGAGCGTGAAAACTGTCAAAACATTGTTTGTGTTTACTTCTCAACTAGAAGTGACTTAAAATACACTTTCATCTTTAGAAACAGTTATCTAGCTGACAGCTCATAAAGTTCCTTTAAAATTTGTGTATTTATTAAGATTCGACCATTTCTGCTGTATCCGTCAACATTAGGTTGGCCCATATTTACTGCTCTCTTAGAGATACAGCTTCAAGAGCTTTAGCATTCTGCTAAAGCACTAGAGCTCTTGGCTTTATTTCTGATGCTATTTAGCTTGTAGCATTGTCTTGCATTCACCCAGCTGATCTTTTTAGAACCCTCCTTCCATTAGAGGCAATGGAAGTAACCTTTCCTGTAATTGGCTTTTCTTGGAAAAGGAAAGCCGATTTCTCAGTGGGTAATAAACGACGTTCATCTTCTTGTTCCTCCCATAATACATAGCCCCCTCTTTTAAGGCAAGCAAAAAAATAATAATTCAGGAAAAGTAATTAGAAGGGTAATTGCTTCTGAGCATTTCTGCTTCCATGAAAACCTCTCACCCGTAGTTATTGGACATATCTAATCATCATCTGTCACTAAGTAATGGAGCCCTCTTGAGTCTGAGCTGTTACAGAGTAAATGGTACATGTCCTGTTATTTTTGGCTCTGCAAAGAGATGTCTTTTATGTAGTTGTTCTAGGTGGTCCAACATTCACACTTGCTTTAATGTATGTGTATGTAATTTATTTTATAACTATACATAAACACACACAACATCAGATCATAGTGCAGGATTTTCTATTCTGTTGAGACATGCATTAATGCTTTTTGAAAAGCGCCTTTATACCATCAACCAAAAAACTCTAAAATCTGATGATGCCTGAAGGGTGCTTTATCATTCCTTTGTTTGTCCTCCTGATGCTTCATTGCTTATCATCACTCAAAGCTTTGATGTCAGAATCCTTATTAAGTTTGCAACCTCATTGAAGCCCTCAAAACATTTCACTACTGATTTTCAATTTTCTCCATAATTGAGTTCCTGTTCTCTTGTAATGACACCCATAATTGATTTGTTATCTACGTTTTCCTCTTTGCACACTCCTTGGAATGATTTTAAGATTTAGGGACACAAAACTCAAAGGGACCTCCCTTTCCATAAATACAGTCCCTGACTATGCAGGTGATAAGATCAGATCACCACTGGCTGAGCTTTCCTCCTCATTCTTTTCAAGCTTTTTCATAGAAATCTATCCTTCTGTACAGAATCTTCAAGTCCCTTATCACAGTTTCTTTCAAAACAAACAAGCGTGTAAAAAACATCCATCCACGCATAAACACAGACACACAGAGGCAAGGTCATGTAAAAACAAAACGCCTCGAGTAACTCTCAAAATGCATTGGACCACACAGACAGCTGCAGACTCCTAGCACTTCCCTTTCCACTCAGGTTCAGACATAAAATCTAACAACATTGCTGAAGCTCAAAGAGGCTTGAGGTTTCAAGTCTTCTGCGAAAGAATAGCCCCCTGAATTCTACAACTATCAAGCAGGATAGAAACAGCAGTGTCTGCTAGGAGTGTCTGCTGGGTTGGAGACCAACAGGAGGAGTAGGTTTCCAACCCCTAATTACCTCCCAACATGCTGCCAAGTTGCATTTTATCCCTTTAGAAGAATCTCTTAATGCTACTTGTAAGTACTGAATAAATAGCAATATAGAACAAAACCTCTACAAGCCTTAATCTGTGTAGAAGAAAACCCTTGATCCAGAAAAGCTACAGACAGTTGTGGGGCCAAGACTGTTCTCAGATGTTTTTCTGAGTTTTTCTGTATTACAAAAGCAGTTGAAACCTTCAGTATTTTCAAATTACACAATGAACTCTATTTCACTGAAATGATTGTGGCATTAATCGCTAAGGGCCAGCAGTGAAACAGGATGCCCCTCAGACCAGTGCTAAGACTCCACACTTGTACACAAATGCCTTTACGCATCTTATGAAGTACATGACAAAACAATGTTTTAAGGGTTTCCTAAAGACTCAAAGAACCTGCTCAGAGTGGTCTCGATTCAAACATACCATCAGTACTAGAACTAAATCCATAAGACTCAATAGCGTGCAGATGTTTCATTGTTACACAGCCATCCACATGGACAAATTTAGCAGGTTATTGTTAAAGTAACGGTGCACTGACTCCCATCATCTCCTACAGAAATTCAGCAGAGAGATGGATTTGAGCATAGTTTAAGTAGTTAAAACCATCCACCATATCTTGCTTTCTCAGTGGCCACATATCCTGGAGGCATGAAGAGACTCCTTTCTGATCTCTACATTCCCTGAATATCTGTTGCTCAGAACTAAATTCCTCTAATTAGACCTACATGGATTTAATATACGCTTTAAAAATCTGCTGCACAGCTGTAAGATCACACAACACAGCGATGCGATAGTTACTCCTCTTAAATAAAAGGCATTGACCTTTAAAATATAGTTCAGTAACTGTAGTGGTAGAAGAAAGGACAGAGAAAAGGCAAAAGAAAGTGGGAGAAGAGCATTTAGAGGTTAGATACCAATAAAAAAAGAAAGATTTATGTTCTAGGCATTGCTCTTAGGTCTACTTATTAGTTTGATATTAAATACTTGCTCTTCATTTCTCTTTGCTTTTCCTTTGTCTATTTTTAGTATTGGGCTTGAAGTACTGTATCCCAAGAAGGAAATGTCATTCTGGAATACCAATAGAGAGCTAAAATCCACAGAAGTGAAAGGTTTGAGATAACCAATTGTGAGGCTGTTTCTGCTAGTTAGCTCTAAACACAGATGTTCTTACCACATTGGTTGTTTTGAGGCATTTGCAAGTATTTTGTGCTTAATTCAGACATGTAAGTGAAATGAACTCAGTTTATTGCTGACACAATTAAAACCGATGGGGATAAGAGAACGTTCTTCCTAGCATCTCTTTCTTAGTGCTAAAAGTCATCATAGAATTTAATTGACCCAATGACCTTAGCCACAGAGCTAAAACTCTTAGACTTGTAAATTTCATGTGCCAAAGGGCATGCTTTACACTTCCTACATTAAAGAGACCAAAAAAGTTTACCATGATGGTGAAGACACTGTCTAGGTTTTAAATTTAAACATTTCGATGACAGCGTGACAATACATTTGCCCAACAGCATAGCTTCTCTAAGCTGCTACACAAAAACATGCTCTAAGAAAAAGAAACAACAAACCTCTGAAACACATTCCATTTGCAGCTCTGCCATACACTTTCATCTATTAATTCAAAGAGATAACAATAGCTCACCATGTTTGGAATTAAAATTTATAGCACTAACCATTTAGATGCTTTTCCTTAGGGCCAGTGACAGCTACTGAACAATGGAGTGACTGATGTAAAACAGGAAAAAACACGGGGTGGAGAGTCTATATAAACCTCTAGGGCAGAGCCTGATGGTCTTAACTGTCTTCACCTGAATAGGTATTAGCTCAATGTGCACCTGTTTTGTGATGCTTTTGATCGTGGCTGAATCTTTCAGGAACCCCTGTATAGTGAGGAGTTGATGGAGAAAGCTTAAGTTCATAGAATCATAGATGAGCTAGGATTGGGAGGGACCTCAAAGATCATCTAGTTCCAACCACCCTGTATAGGCAAGGACACCATCACTAGCTCAAGTTACTCAGGGCCCTAGCCAATCTCACCTTGAACATTTCTAGGGATGGAGCAGCCACAACTGTTCCAGCATCTCACCACCCTCACATTTTTTCCTGATGTCCAACCTAAACCTCCCCTCTTTAAGTCTGCAACCCTTTCTCCTTGTCCTCTCACTGCGTACCCACGTAAAAACCCCTACTCCTGCTTTCTTGTAGGCAGTGCAAAGGTTAAATGCACTACGTTAAGCAGTGCAAAGACTTTGTCCACTAACAAAGTAGGCTATCAACAGATACCCAAATTGTCTGAAGTATTCATCTACCTGACGACTGTGTAAGCATTCTGTTCATTCCCACAATTGTTCAAGTCTCCAAATCATCGTATTTTAGCCACAGTAACAATTCATTGGGAAGACCTATCAGACAAACATCTGAATCACTTGATCGATTTACTAAGTTGCTGAAAGATCATTGTTTGAGATATTAATTAATGTATGTATTTATTTCCAGTAGCATGAGTTGAGGTTAGTGAACTTTTATAGAAGCCTGACTACATAAGGACACTGAGAAATAAATTGTACAGAAGAAGGCGCAAAAACATTAAGGAATGTGGTCTCTGTGACTAATTATTTTTCTGGTGAGTTGGCTGAAAGGAAAATTCAATCAGGTAAGGCAGAATTATTTTTCTCCCTTACAGTGAAAACTAAAGGAAACAAAAATGGATAAAGATTAAAAACTGGAATGTGTATTGGAGTTATTCTAAACCCAAATATTTTCATTTTATTTCAGGTAATTTTGCAACAAAGCAAAGAAATGGAAATGAAGAGACAGACTTAGCAAACACCCACAAAAGGAGAAGAAAAAGCCCCTCACTTTTTTACTCAAGGACACTTATCTACAGCTTGCATAGCTCCAGTTTGATTTTCTCCTTTGCCTCAGGGGAGAAAGCCTTCCAAACAGTATGCCTCAGCTGCTAAGGAACTTGCTGAGCTGACTAGACTACTTTCTTTTACTTTCAGGCTGGTCAATTTGGTCTAAAATATTTACAGGTTATTTTGATCTGTGACTGGGAGTTAAGTGTTCTCTCTTGATATCTTTTCACTTAAATCCCTCAAGTGGCATCCCACACAGGTCTTCTGATCCTTTTCCTCCCTCTAACAGAATTAATCTTTAATGACTTCACATAAGGTGGAACAGCTCAAGAATAAGGAATTAAATGGCCAAGGCTTCATGACTCAGACCATAGTAAGTGAGTATTTAATTCCAATGTCTCTCAGCTCTAAGCACAGAAGGGCTTAGGTTGGAGGGCAGTCATTTTTTAGGAGAGCCTTCTAGCACTGGCTTAAAAGACTTTTGAAGGAGAAGAGACTTTCTTGGTCTCTCATTTTGGATGCCCTGTAACATGAAAGGGGCAGGTTCATTTTGCTTTTGGTAGAAGAAAAATGCAAAGCAAAATTTTCAAAAGTATTTAAGGGAGGATTGTCCTAGACACCCCATGTTGGTCGTAGAAAAGCAAACCTGAATAAAGGAGGCTATATCAATAGTGAATATGCAAATGGATAGGGGAGGCCCAGACAAATAACTAACTAAACAGTCTGTTTGCAGTAGAAACTCAAAATATAGCTCATTTCAATCTGCGTTTCCCTCAGTCCTTAGCATCCTGCTCTTGTTCTAAACTTTCATTTGCAGCTAATATTTTATTTGTGTAAACATCTTAAGTTATAACCTTTTCACACAGAGAAGTCTTGAATCAGTGTTTATGAAAGTGAAATGGCTAATCAGAACCACCTTATGAGATGGTGACCTCCCACCAAGAAATATGGAGACAAAGAGAACCTTGCAAAAATGTCGCGAGACTTTTGAATGCGATCATATCCATTTTAAGGTTAAGGAAGTATGTGAGAATGGCTATGTTTTATGTTGGGTTTGTGATCACTATTTCTAGTGTTATATGGTGTGAAGAGATTCCACATTTGTGTGTGGCTTCTGACAGAAACTTACAGTTTATATAATTCAAAATACGCTTGTAGATAGATGGAAAGCCTCAATAAATTAAAAAAAAAAATCCATACATCAGAAAAGTGGCAGAGAAAAGTAAACTCTTAATATTACAGAATCCCAGAATTATTGAGGCTGGAAAAAACCTCTAAGATCATCAAGTCCAGCCTATGACCTGACACCACAGTATCAGCTAGACCAGGCCACTAAGTGCCACATCCAATCTTACTTTAAACACCTCAAGGGATGGAGACTCCACCATCTCCCTGGGCATTCAATTCCCCAGTCTAACCACCCTTTCCGTGAGGAAGTGCTTCCTAACATCCAACCTAACCCTCCCCTGATGATCCCCCCTGAGTCTCTTCTCAGGGCTAAACAATCCCAGCTCCTTCAGCCTCTCCTCATAAGCCTTTTCTTCCAGTCCCTTCCCCAGCCTCATTGCTCTCCTTTGCACCTGCTCCAGCACCTCAATATCTTTCTTGAAGTGAGTGGCCCAGAACTACACACAGAAATGCCTCACCAGTGCCCAGTGCAGGGGCAGGATTATGTCCCTAGTCCTGCTGGCCACACCATTGCTGATCCAAGCCAAGATGCCATTGGCCTTTTGTGCCACCTGGGCACAAAGCAGGTTCATGTTCAACCGATTGCCAACCAGTACTCCCAGGTCCCTCTCTGCCAGGCTGCTCTCCAGCCACCCGTCCCCCAGTCTGTAGCTGCAGGGACTTATTGTGGCCAAAACATAGGACCCTGCACTTACCCCTGTTAAACCTCACCCTGTTTGCCTCTTCCCATTACCCAGCATGTCCAGGTCTTTCTGCAGCATCTTCCTACCCTTCAGCAGATTGAAAAAGGTGGATGTCTTGTGTGATTGTATGTGCCATCCCTAATGCTGGGTAGCACTACGGTTTGCAAAATTGTTCCATGAAAACTGGCATCAGTGTCTGCTAATATGGACCTGAACAGCAAGTCCTTATTCCTCACAGACTCACCCCAGAATAAAAGGAATTTCTTTAACTTTCTGTGAAGTTGCAACACCGGCTTGATACCTGATCTGTGCCCTATTGCTTTGTGCCATCTGGTCTCACAGTGAATCAATATTTAATTTTCAATTTACTACATTTACACATTAAAAACCTCTGTATTTTCCATCAGGAAGACTAAAGAAAACCCCAAACCCTCCTCTCACAAAGGGTATTGGCAAATGCTTTATGAGAAAATGTTATTTTCACTGAAAAAAAAGGAAGAAAAAAACACCTCTGCCTCCTATGACAGGACACTAGCAAATTACCATGTCCCCAGTTTGTTAGAGGTAGAATACAGTTGTAATCCAGAGGTAATTTCTCTCTGGATTGTTAACTTGGCATTTTTTTTCCCCAAAGGTTCAAAAGTGCCTCGTTCGATAAAACACACAAGACCTACAAGATTTTATAAGGCTGTCCATGTAAGAACGAGCAGAGAGCAGACAGAAGATGGATTTTTCTCTCTGGCATGCAGACTTTTATGATTTATGTGAAATAATCAGGACCAAGGCCATTTCCAACTTGGAGACCTTTGTGTCTATTTACCCAATTCTGTGTTTTTGCTTCTGTGTTCTTTGAGCACCTGCACCTCAAAACAAACCTAGCCGATCCGGTGAAAGGTCAAACAGTATAAGACACAGTTTTTCTATTTAAAGCAGAGTCACTTCTTAACATAATTTAAAACAATATAAAACAATATCAGTTAAGGAATTGACAGCTGACACCCCAGCAGGTTGTGCTGCTACTCAGCAGGACCTGGACAGGCTGGAGACCTAGGCAGGGGGAAATGTGATGAACTATAACAAGGGCAGTGTAGAATCTGGCATCTGGGCAACAACAACCCCAGGTAGCAGTATAAGTTGGGGACTAATCAGTGTAGGAAAAAAGGACCTGGGGGTCCTGGTAGACAGCAGGATGACCATGAGCCAGCGATGTGCCCTTGTGGCACATCTGATCCATCCTGGGGTGGATCAGAAGTGGGGTGGTTAGCAGGGTGAGAGAGGTTCTTTTCTCCCTCTACTCTGCCCTGGTAAAACCACATCTGGAGTATTGTGTCCAGTTCTGGGCGTCTGAGTTCAAGAAGGACACAGAACTGCTGGAGAGTCCAGCGCAGAGCCACAAAGAAGATGAAGGGAGTAGAATGTCTCCCTGATGAGGAAAGACTGAGGGAGCTGGGTCTCTTGAGCTTGGAAAAAAGGAGACCTCATTACTGTTTACAAATATGTGACGGGTGGGTGTCAGGAGGATGGAGCCAGGCTCTTCTCAGTGTCATCTAATGACAGGACAAGGGGCAATGGGTATAAGCTGGAACATAGCAGGTTCCACATAAATATGGGGAGGAACTACTTCAGAGTGAGAGTAACAGAGCCCTGGAACAGGCTGCCCAGGGGAGTTGTAGAATCTCCTTCTCTGGAAGTGTTTAAAACCTGGCTGGATATGTTCCTGTGCAACTTGATCTAGGTGATCCTGCTGTGTCAGATGGGTTGGACTAGATGATCTTGAGGTCCCTTCCAATCCCTAATGTTCTGTGATTCTTGTGTTGGGGGCTCCAGCACTGGATGCAGTAGTCCCAGTAAGTAACTCTACTTTAGACAGATATTAAAACAAAAAATATTCACATGGAAAAACCCTAGAATTCCCTCACTTTTGATAGCCACAAGCAACTACCTCATTGTTTCTTAGTGTTTATTTTGCACCTCAGGAGGCTGTATTTCCCCTTCTGAATGCAGTCATTGATAGGATAAGGCATTACAGCGAGTCCCATCACTAAACATAAAAAGCAGGTTTGGAAAAGTTATTAACTTGATACTCTGGGAATGAGGAAACTACAACACAATTACTAACATTTTGGCTTATGGAACATTTAACAAACCTTATATTAACACTGGCACTAGCATCTGCTGAACAGATTCAGAGATCTCCTAGGAATGGATTTCTCTACCTGTTTGTGCTTGATATCACAGGGCACCTCCCCAGAACTGTACTACAGAGAGAGGGTGCACAATTTGTCACTGCTGAGGATTGTTAAGAATTCTCTGTATGTCTAAAGTTCTAAATAACCTCAATCAATTGGTTCCATTTCTGTTTTCTGCTTTGTTCCTTGCCTATCTTTAACAAAGGAGTTTGTTAAAAGGACAGATATTTCATGATGTTACTCATCACACATGATGTAAAGCAAGCTGCTTTTTTCTCCTGTTCTCTCCCAATCGTTTTCAGTCAGAGACAGGGTCTTTAAACCAACTTTTGTGTTCAAGACTTGCTCATTAAGAGTTTTTTCCCTCCTATTTTAAAAAAGGAAGAGACCAGAAGACAGACAAGAGAGTTACCAGTTTTTGACAGAGAATTTCCTTTCCCCAGAAAGAGAAAAGCTAAGACTGGTTGCAGTGGGGGACATTTGGAGGGGAGATCACGTTCAGGTAAAATTAGTCTTTACAAGGTTGTTGATGGAGATAGAAGGAAAAAGACTCTATTTTATCTTGTGTCATTCCCAGACATTCTCACAGGACTGTGGAGGAGCAGACGTGCTCACTGAAGAGATTTTGGTTGTTTCTGCTTATTTTGAACTCAAAATGGAAAGATCATCCCCTAATTTGTGCCTGGCCCACCCCCAGCTTTACCAAGCATTTAAACCTTCTTGTGGCATCTGTTGAATACTTAGTACATACACAAGTGTGATTCCCGATGTCCTTTCCACTCTGAAGGTGCAGGAAACTGTCGGTGTTCAGGTTCCTCCATCCACTTTTAGGCTTGTTAGCACTCTATATTCCAAATTGCCAAAACCACAAGCGGGTTATCAATTAACAAGATAATATCCCAACATTTTGTTCAGCCAAAACTTTAGGTGTAAGATACACCAGAGAAGCCTTAGTGCCCATGTTTCTCTCTGCTGTTTAATAAACATTTGCTGCAAAGTCCTGCACCTGGGTCAGAGTAGTCCTTGGTATCAGTATAGGCTGGTGGGTGATTGAGAGCAGAAGGATTTGGGGTGCTGCTGGGTGAAAGGCTGGACACGAGCTGACGATGTACTCTTGCAACTCAGAAGGCAAATCACATCCTGGGCTGCATCAAAACAAGTGACCAGTAGGTCAAGGGAGGAGATCCTACCCATCTGCTCTGCTCTGACAAGACCCCTCTTGCAGAGCTGGGTCCAGCTCCGAGGTCTTTGGCACAAGGAGGACATGAACCTGTTGGAGCAGGACCAGAGGAGTGACACAAAGTGTTCAGAGGGCTGGAGCACATCTGTGATGAGGACAGGTTGAGACAGCTGAGGTTGTTCTGCCTGAACAGGAAAAGACTCCAGAAGACCTTATTGTGGCCTTCTGGTATGTAAAGGGGGCTTATAAGAAAGCTGGAGACAGTCTTTTTAGTTGGGACTGTTTAGACAGAGCAGTGGGTGATGGTTTTAAACCAAAAGAGAGGAGATTTAGACTAGACCTAAGGAAGAACTATTTTACAGTAAGGGTGGTGAACCCCTGGAACAGATTGCACAACCTGTCACAACCTCCCTGGGCAACCTGCTCCAGTGTCTCACCACTGTCACTGTAAAAAAAAAATAATCTCTTGTTTTTCATTGCTCTTTGCTCTGATAGTCACAGGAGATGCATTTAAAAGACGCTAAAATCATATGTAAAACATTTTTACTACTGCTCTCTCATCAACAGCAGAAAGAGATTGACATGGTTTCAGCTTTGGAACAGTGACTGTACAAACGCTGAGTCTCGCTGAGTCACAAGTCAGTCTTAATTTAAGGTCTCTGAGCACCTAGAAACTGTAGCATTTAGGAAAAAACCAACTTGTTCCCTTACGAAAAAAGCAGCCTGCAGATTAAAAATCATACAAGCCAGTGTGTCAAGTGACATTTATTTCCTTTCTTTTTTGATGCTTCGAACTCAACTCTACTTACAGGCTTTTGTAGTGGACTTAGTCCTAACCAAGCAAATCTATCACTGATTTTACTGACCAGAAATGACAGGAGCAGCCTCGAATGGCAAAACAGTTGGGCTGCTTCTGCTTTGAGAGCACACGGACTTGAAAATTACCTTCTCATTTATATCCAGGGGTTTGAACATCCCATTCTGTTGGACAATTATAAAAAACACTTTCTAATCCTTTCATGGTTCACCCTTATATTTACCTTACTACAGTTCTCTCTACAAGACTTCAGGGAAAGGGACTAGAGACTTACACTTACCACATGTTCCAAATTGTCACTGTTTGAGGTTAATGTGGCAGAACGGATAAAATTCATCTTTCCCTTGGAAGAAACAACCAAACAGAACTAAGAGATTTCCCTCCAGCTGCTTCCAGTCTAAAGTTCAGCTTGTGAGGTTCAGCAATTTAGATTCAGTTTAGTATGAAAAGTGATATGTAGGAACACTAATGGTGTATAAAACCCAAGAACTATGAGTTTACTTTTATTGTCCTAAATTAGACTGGGGAAGAAAATCAGGTTCTGAACAGGTGCAGACAGAGCTAGAGTCCCCGGCCAGATAAAAGTGTGTACCAAAGCAAATTAGCTCTTTAGACATGACAATAATGGTCTGGTCCCCAAACCAGTTCAGGGGATGACTCAGTCCAGTGTTGTACAAGAGTCGTATTTACGCTGCACGGATCAGCTGATTCACGTTTACGAGAACAGTTCACACGTGTCTAGGCTCTCGCACTCTTTCTAGAGAACTTTGGCAAGACTACCCCGTGCAGAAATTCCTCTTCTACACTTAAAGCAGATCATTACCAGATAACAACAAATACTTCAACCACTTGAAAACAGAGGGAAAGTAAAAATTGGATTATGCAAAATATAATCTGGCATGGGGCCCCGGATTAGAAACTGGGAGAGCGCTCCAAATCCCCAGGTCTGTATCTGCTGATCTCATCACTGCAATTCCTCCCACCTCTCTTAAGATCTTGCCCTAAAGATAAACAAAAAAAATAATGAGCTCACATCCAACGTGCACACATTTCACAACCCTCAGTACAGCCTTTATATAAACAGTTCCTGCAGAGTCTACTGGAATATCCGAATACCCACTGTTACTACCAGGAAGGAAATGCCAGCATTGGACTCTCCAGTATCACACCCAGCAACTTTCAAAGCCCTTGGAATGTTTTCCCCAACTACTTCTTGGGACATTTTTCTTTCCACACCCCACAAGAAGTGAACAGGTAGCCAAAGTAATTCATTCCAACCCCTTGAGACCAAGCACCCTGTCTCAGAGACAAGAAAACTACCTCTGCTTTAGCAGCGCTGATGCTAGAAGTGGTGAGAAGGCCCCTTAGACAGGGGGAAGGAAGGGGCAAAAGGGAAAGAAGAGTTCTGAAGAATAACATTGCCAGTTCCACCATGGGAGTAACTACAGCTCTCTTAAGATGGGACTATGTGTTAACAGCTGGGCTCAGCTTCAGAGGCTGCACCTCCCTGTGGTCCTGCCGGATGCCCTCTGGGGTAACTAAATTGGCCTTTGCCCTGGTTCCATGGAATCCCGGTTATTTCAGCCCTATCAGCAGACTTCACTGACCCCACTGATAGCATCACAGGTGAAACAAAACACAGGCAGGTGATTACTGGTGTTCCTTGTCCACAGGAAGGTATAGTTGTGCAAAGCTGAGCACATCCTAGAGGGAAGGTGGCTTGAGCTGTGTTGTCCCTCATAGCATATCAAATGTGAGTTGCTCAAGAGGCTGGATTACCAGGGATTCCAGAACAGGCAGCACTGTGTGGGCTGGGGCATGGCAAAGTTTGTGCCTTCAATCCCAGTGATGATCTGAGGGTCTGAGTGGTTCCTGGCAGGGTACTGGTTGCTTAGTCTGGGTGAACTGAATGAAAACTGTCATAACTCACCAGACCCATCACTAGCAGTACACTGATGGACTCGTAATGATTACAAGTCTCATCACACTGGCCTGGGTGGACAGGACACCACTGCCTAAACTGAAAACAGACACGTGCTGATGTGTACTGAAACTAGCCCCAATGCCATCTATAAAGAAATGCAACTGTGGTGAAAGGTGAGAGGAGAGAGCAGCTTTAAGCCATCAGACAGTCATTGGAGCAGTAAAGACTTGTGCTATTTGTACCACCCAGGGTAACTCGTATGGCTAGCAGGACTGACACTCAGCCAGCTCACCTGTTGTAGCTATTCTGAGCTGCAATGCAACAGCAGAGAGCACTCTAGCCCTGTAGGCAGCACTACATGACCCAACTCCCCGCAGTCACCCACCATCAAAGTCTTTTTCCTATCTGTAAGCCTTCCAAGATCAATGTTGATAACTTTACTTCAGGGAAGGTGGACATGCTGCACCCATTGCAATGGAATTAATGGGAGAGAAGGGTTTCTCATTTAATGAGATCATCTTCAAGTGTCTGGTCTGCCAGAGCACTGACCTTGCTCCCAGAAAGGCAACAGGTGAGTTGAATCTCTTGAAGGGATGATAGGAGTCAAGCAGTTCTCACCTTGAAAGCCCGAGCCGTTGAACTTAACCACTGTAAGATCCAACACCTCCCTACATCAGCCCTGGTTGTAGTGTGAGGCCTGTGGAGGTACTTTTATATTTATTCAGAGAATAATTCCATAACAAAAATCAGACTCATTGCCATTTCAGCACAGTTCTGGCTCAGCTTCAGTTCCAGATAAAACTATCCTGTTCAGTTCTGGTAACAACTCACAGATAAAAAGAAGGTTATAAAGGCATCTTCTTACGGGTTCCATGACTTCCAGCTCATTTACTAGCTAAGATGACACTGACCCTATCAGCCCTATCTCAGGAATAAGTAGTCTTTCCCACACTAGCACTCTGGCTGTGTGGAACATCAAGGATCTGAGCAGGAACATCAAGCCTCTGGTTGTTCTAGCCCTATCTAAAGGATGTTCTCTCTGCTTTTCCCCACAAGTCTTTCTTTAGCATGTAGGGACTGTGCTTGAAACAGCCCCCTCAGCCACCCCTCATGTCAGAGGACTACTGTCATCACATTGTTTCCCCTCCTCCCATATTTCATTCACTTTCACCAAACTCTTTACCCAGAAATTGTTCCAACTTTCCCTCTCCAAGCAAGAGCCAAAGCTATCACCTGGCAGACTAAACATACACGTGATTGTGGCCACTCTACTTTTCCCTTTAAGATACGTTTGTTGAGTTCCTGCATTTCCCACTTTTAGAGTCGTGCAGAAGACTTTCCCAGTTTTGAGGTTCGTTGTTTGTGGTGTTTTTGTTGAGAAAAAAAGTCTTATTCAGACTGCAGATTCACTGCTCCAAACATTACCAACAGCTTGCTCGTCAACACTAAAGTTAAGGTCTGTCTTTCTAAACCTCTTACTTAGCATTAATGTCCTCTTGATCTAGCTCTTGTTAGACCAAGACAGAAATAAAGAGTTTAACTTCTTAAATTTAAAGGGGCTAGAAGTATTTCATAGCCACATTGCTTGCCTCTATTTATGCTGCTTCTTGTTTAGCATTGTGGCTTCATCTTATCCTGGCCTGAACCATCCTTCCTTTCTCTGCCCCCATTCCCTTTTACAGCTACTCCCGTGTAAATCAGATTTCTCTTGAATAGCTTCTGTTAATCTGACAGCTCAGCAGGGACTAACCCCATTGCTTCCTGCCTAAAGATAAACGTCTGCTTGAGCGTAAAAACTGAACAGAGAAGGGAAGGATGCTCTAAGTCAACAGCTATCTTTATAGCACTGAGGTGGTGGGGACACAGGGGAAAGAAAAAAAAACACCTCGATGTCTCTACTGCCAAAATAATAGCTCTGCAATATGCACAAGGGGTCAATCCATGAACATCATAACTGCTGAAAGCTTGCGTGCAGTTCCCACTGCAGGTCAGTGTGGAACTTCACTCCCTCAGCCTTCTCTTATTAATGATTATTGCTCCATTTTACTCTCTCAATAAGGCAACCGCTCAACTGTCAGCTCCTGAACAGTGACATCCTTGAAAGATTACACCATTCTTGTTAAGGGGCAATAAGCTAACAAAACATTTAGCCTACATATACATGTCCTACATACACATTCACTTCCAAGTCCAGTAGAAGAGATTCATACTCTCATTTCTTTCCTACCCTCTACTCTTGATGCACCTTCCAGAAGTGTCAGTTTATCGGTGATAGAAGCAGGAGGTGAAAAGACAGGACTACTGGGTATTTCAGGGTATTAGGCTTACTCTATAACCCCTCCTGGCTTGTACCCCATAGCACATCAGGGGTGCCACACAGCTCACACTTAGACTCAATCTCTTAAAATTGTCAGCCTGAGGGTATCAAGCAGAAACAGAAGTCCAGATTTACTGAGTTCAGAAGGTCACACCTTCAGGTACACAGAAGCCTAACACATGACTTGGGAATGACAGGAGCAGATGCTGCAAAATACACGTGAATAACACTAGATAACTTGTGGTATCTCACTACCCCTTTTCCTTCAACTGGGTACATTTGCTGTAAAACCTCCTGCTTTTTCAGGGGATTGGACTAGATGGTCTTTTGAGGTCCCTTCCAATCCCTAATGTTCTGTGATTCATTCCCCCAGCAGGCAAAGGGAAGCCTCACCTTGCAGTGGAGTATCTGCACTATTAGTCAGACTCCATCAACCAGCTGCCTCAAATGACAGTGATACCTGGGAAGAGCAGTTATCTGTTCAGTACCTGCTATGGAGCAAACCAGGGCAGATGGCATCAAGGCTCTATGGAGAAGCCGAGAGTGTTTAGTTGAAGGAGTCATGATGTGGAAATGGAAAGTAATAAGGGCAGTAGGAAGACCAGACTTATGTAGCCTCTTGCAAACAATTTTGCCTCATGATTTCCAGTTAGAGGAAACTAGGAAGATAGATTTGTTGTTTTTTAAACTATAGAATCAAAGAAAATATCAGAAAGAGGATCAGCAAACAGATGTCACAATATACAAGGTATTCTTACAGTTTTAGAGAGCTGTGTGAAGTGCTTTGCCTACAGTAGTTCAGTGGGGCAAGCCCAACTTCTCAGTGGCTACAAATGCTCTGCACACTGCAAGATTCTGGAAGTCAGTCAGCCATAATGCAGGATCATAAATGAAGCAGCCTTTTGACCAGTTCAGCACTTTCCCCCCCTCCCTTGCACTACTCTACAAGAAGTAACTTCAGGAAGTTGTACATGCAAGAGAAAGTCATCCACTTTCTTCCTTGATGTCCTCAATTTATATAACCTTTACAGTTTCTCCTGCTGCTTCTGTCTGTGATATATGTGTCTCACCTCACTTAACACAAAATTCAAAGAAGTGCTGAAATAAGCCCCATGACAACTGTAGACAGATCAAAATTACTGAGCAGAAACCAGGAGCTAAACAATTTGACCTTAACAGTATTAATTTCAGAGGAGTCAGACAACTCTGTGACAGACCCTCAAAGAAACAGGTTAAGCAAACACCGAGTGTGATATCTCAGCTGTTGGTTATGTGTCAGTACTTGACTTAATTTGCCTGACAAAAGCCACTTATGTACAATAGTGAGTGATCAAGCAAGGTCACAATGACATCCAGCCCTCTCACAGTGGTTGGTTGCTCCTCTAACCCCTTTGCTTGCAGGGCTACGCACAACAGCTTCTGTGTCAGCTGCTTTCATATCAGCTGAACTATCTCAGTTACAGAGCTTCATGTGAAAGCAGAATCTGGCCTTGGGCTTTTAAAATACACCTGAAGCTGAACAAACATAAGGCTTGGGCAGTGAGCGCTACCGGATCCTACTTGCATCAAGGGAAACCGGAACACCACAGACACATGAGACAAATAGACTTCAGCAGAGATCCAGCAGGGTTACAATTGTGTAACTGTTGTCACAAGTTAATACAAGGAAAAACACCACAGACAACTTCCCACTTCACTCCCTAGCAAAACCATTTCTTCAGAGTTTCAAAAGGACCCCAAATGCTTTTGCACTGAAGAGGCATTTCAGAGTCTTTCTGCAGGGCTGAGCCTTCACCAGAGTGAGGGATGGAGGGTTCTGAGTCAGGATGCCCTGAAGCCAGGAGGACATCAAGGAGAGGTTGGTACCTGATCCAAAGCACAAATACTTGCACAACATGGGACTAGTCATGCAACTTATAGAATCATAGAATCATTAGGGATTGGAAGGGACCTCAAAAGATCATCTAGTCCAATCCCCCTGCCACAGCAG